>VWPU01012058.1:0-48494 GCA_013398955.1 Callaeas wilsoni | reverse complement strand
CTTTTTTTAAATTCCTATGGAATTTATGGTTCTCCTCATTGTTTCTTTCATCTTTTGATATTTAATTTAATTTATTAGCAGACCTACAGTTCATTGATAAAGATAAATCTCTCTTTCCATTCATCAATCAGTGGAATCCTTCCCATTGTTTCATTTATCTCTTAGTGCTAATTTTTATCTACCAGCAGGCCCACAGCTTATTTGTAAAGGCAAGTCCCTCATTCCTTTCACAGTGAAGCTCAGGAGCAATCCACACTGAGATTTTAGCTCCAGATTTCTGTCAGGCTGAGGTGTCCAGAAGAGAGTCTTGTGCAGATTCTCATAATGTCGATGCTACTCAGCACCACAAGCCCTGGTGTGGCTCACAGCACTTTGCTTTGTTATAAGGTAAATGTGAAATTATGGTATGTTTTTCCTATTTCCTGTCTCCTCAAAGTCCGTACTCAGCTATCCAAAAAAAGTCCCTCCATGTATCTTCCGGCTCAGTTTTTCCATGGCCACATCTCCTTTGTACACTCAGATGTTTCAGGGTAATAGTTGTGTATTTTTAAGCTCAGGATGCTGACAGAAAAACAAACATCCAATTAAATACTTATTTTTAACAGATGCTGTACAGCTCGCATGCAGCCAAATCCCTTGATTAGCCTTTTGTTTTTCATGCTGTTAAGACACATTCTTCACTTTTAATTCTATAGAAAAGTCTGCCCTAGAATGTGCATCCCCTTCCGGCAGTCCCCTGCCCAACAGGCAGATCCCGTGAGCCATGGTGGGTTTGGAAACTTTTTCTGTCACTTGCAGCAAGGACAAAACACCCAACAAACCCCTGCCACCATTTCTCATGCGATCCATGGTCCAGAGGAGCCGCAGACCTGGCACCCTCCTGCCCATAAATAAATTCCACGTGCCCAGCTGAGGCACAGCTCAGCTTTCCCTCATTCCAGCCTGGATTCAATGATGCATTTTACTACCTCCCTCCTTTCAGTTTTAAACCCAAGACCAGAGTATTTTTTTATGCAGGTCTCCTTGGCCATGGCTGTGTCTTGAATGTAATATCAATTTTTTCTAGTTAACTCTTCACTCCTGCTCCTGCTGAAGTGGGGGCACCTCCAAACTCCTCTGGGGTGCAGGATTGACATCAGTGGTGTGTTATTTAATCTCACAAACTACAACCCCACCAGCAACCCCCCCAGCTCCTTGTGCCCAAATTACCTTGTTTGTCACCACAAACCCATCCTGGATGTTCACGCAACAGTGCAGCTCCCATTCTGCAGCCCTGCTGCTGCTCTTGTAACAAAAATCCAATTTCTGGGTATTTCAGTTGAATTTCAGTCTGTATCCACAGGAGATTTAACCAGACAGGAATGTAATGCAATAAGTCAGTGGAATGGAAGACTGTTATTTGCTATTTTTTTAATATTAAAAATGCAAAGTGTAAATAATCAGGGAAAAAAAATATTAAATCAGAAACCCTGAAATTGCTTCCATAAGTGCAGATTAAGTTATGGAAAGAATAAAGCACAACTCCATGGGCAAATGATCTCCAGAGGCAAATCAATAACTCTTAAAGGGCATATTGACCAGCAAGAATGAACCTTAGGAAAAGAACTAAAAATGAAAAAAAATCTAGTTGACAAATTATTTAAAATAAGGATTTTTCAGCTTCTTGATCTAAAGTACAGTTAAACCCAGTGATCTACACATTTTGACTGCAAATCCCAGGTCAGGTTACAGCCTGATTCTGGCAAATGTTTTCATTATTGAGACTTTGCTTGTGTAATAGAAGATGTTTTAAATTTACAGCAGACACTCTTGATTTAATTCTAAATTTCCTTTCATATGAGTAAGGTCACATTTTTTGCAGGGATTTGAATTTTTTTCAACACATCACCAATTTTCCCTCCATTAAAGAAAAAAAAATCTGTTAACATCAGCCTCTTTTGTTGCCCATTTCCATTTCCTCTGCCTCAGATGAAATGAAATCCTTAGTGAAGAGCCTCGTTGACTGTAGTTTACCCTTCCAGTCATTTTGTATGAAAGATTTGGAAAATTAGTAAAAGCACGGCTCTGGTCCTGAATGCTGGCCCTCACAGAGGTTAACATTCCTCTTCACGCACAGTGTGCAAGACCCAGGAGTTTTCTGGGGATATTTTTGGAAAGGGACAGCCAAAAGCTGCCATTAATCTCCATTTCTGTCTCTCCACAGCCCTCCGAGCTGAAGCTGCAGCAGCCCAGCAATGCCAGGAGCTGCTCAGGTCTTTGGCCACTTTTTGGTGTCAGAGAACCACGGAATCATTTAGGTTGGAAAAGACCTCTGAGATCAAGTCCAAGGCCACCACTAACCCATGTCCCCAAATGCCACATCCACACGGCTTTGAAACCCCTCCAGGGATGGTGACTCCACCACTGGTCTGGCTGGTCTGTTCCAGTGCTTAACAACTCTTTCTGTGAAGAAATTTTTCCCAATATCCAATCTAAACCTCCCCTGGTGCAACATGAAGTCTTTTCCTCTTGTCTTATTCCTTCTTACTTGGGAGAAGAGAACAACTGCCCCTCAGCCATGAATATTCCTACCATCGAGGCTCTGCTGAACGTGGTCTTTCAGCCACCATCCCAATGCTAAGGAGCTTTTTCTGGGCAGAAGGAGAGCGTGGCACATTTCCATTGCTCTGGGAAGAAATCTTCACCAGGAAATCAGACCAAAACCTTAGTCAAAAAGACTTCGAGTAAATCAGAAAAAAAACCATAGTGCCCGGCAGGTGGAAAACTTGGGTTGCAAACAGCACGTGGAGCACAGGGTGCCCAGCACTTACATTAAGAAAGGAAATGTTTCTGCTGGGAGCATCTCTGCCGATTCCCTGCTGCTGGCTGAGACCCAAACCCTTTCCTTGGGATGGCATCACCACTGGGGGAAAAACAGGGGAAACCACTGCAAGCCTTAAGGAAGCTGGAAGTGAACATCCCTGTGCACTGGAATTCTGCCCGTGAGGCCCAACCTCAAAGTGCTTGTGACCCCCACATGTGCAGGGGGGTTCACAGGGGGAGGATGAGATTTGCCTCAGAGTAAAGGAGGTTTTTTGTGCCTGGCTCTGAGCATGGATCCTGGTGTGTGCCTTCACCACCAGAACATGCAGGGAACGCCTTTGGCTCGTCCTTCCCAAATACGTGGATGAAAACAACGCCGAGCTGGGCTGTCTGTGCTGCTCTGCACAGTCAGTGTCCTGCTCGTGACTGAAATAGGCTGAACCCTGTGCCAGACTCATCCTTGTGCTTTGCTCAGCCCCAGGGAACCCACAGAGAGCAGGAACCCCAATGATTTCCAGGACATCCAGCTCGTCCTCTCCAACAAGCCACATATAAATGCTGCAAATACAGGACTTCTGCAGCCTCAGAACAACTCCACACACACTTTTCTTGTTGTTTTTTTTATTATGGTCTCTCCTCTCCCCCATTTTCACAAACCCCTGGCTTGGTTGGCAGAGTCAGGGACATTAGAAGGAGACCAGCTGATGGGCAGAGGCTCAGAGTTAGGCAGCGAGATCAGAGAGGGTAATTTCCTGAGGAAATAAACCTAGGGGGAACAAAAAAATTGTCATTGTTTATCTTCTTTCAGCAGGTCTCGTTTTTTCATTGGAAAAAGCCAGCAGTGCAGCAAACAGCTTCATGAATATACAGATTGTTTTTGGCAACTACCAATTAGCAAAGAATGCGTTCATGCAATCCCCAAGCAGCTATTTCCCTGGGAATTTCTTGTTTTGAACAAGCCATTTTCCATTAGAGAAAATACACACAGTGACAAATAGTTCTTGCTGGCTCTTGTTAGTGGAGGGAGATGGGAGAAGGGCAGGCAGCCACCCTGTCACTGGGGTCTTGGATGATTTGGACACAGACAAATCAGAAACAGGACAAAACAGAAAGAAAAATTGTCCTGGTATGCACAGAAATGTCACTTGTGGGGTTCATTCCTGCCGCTGCAATCCACACCAAGGGACTTTGGGGTGTTCCTCATCACAGCCTATGGCAAACACCTACCTCCAGGCAAATCCTACCCAAAAAGTCCCAGGCTGAGGTTCCTATGACCCCTGTAAGCCCAGCCCGAGTCCTTGCACTGAGCATGCAGCCTGGAGAAAGAAACAAAACACTCAAATCTTCCAAGCACCACTTCACAGCTTTGCCTGAGACACCGTGAATGCCACGAACCACAGATCAGGGAGACAAGGCACTTAAAGTCAGCTATGACGGACAGCTTTTTATTTCCCAATGTTTTCATTTACCAAAGTGCTACATTCCATAGTTACAGGATGAGGAGTTTCTCCTGTCAAAATAGAAAACCAAAATAGAGGAAGCACGAGGGCTGCCAACACCACTCTATGGAAGCAGTGCAGTCCAGAGAAGCCTCACCAGGGTGAACGTCTGGCCTCAGAGACACCTTCAGGAATCAGCAGCTGTGTAGTGGAGGCGCATTCCATCGGGGCAAGAGCTGCCAGGCAGGCTGGCTCCTTCTGTGGGAAACGGGGCTGGAGATGCCAAAGCCATTGTGCGGTGCCTACCATAAATTCTGGCTTGTGCTGTCAGGAAGAGGCACAAGAGAGGTGAGTGACTCGCCCTGTGTGGACTCCAGGGGTTGGTACTGCTGCAGTGAGGCCCCCATGGCAGCCGTGCCCGTGTCACCACCCTCAGCACTCAGGGGCTTGCGGTTCAGCCAGCACGGAGGATGAGGAGGGCCCTTCTTGGCCGCTCTCCTTGCCCTGCCCCTTCCAAAAGAATCTGCTGGTTTGGCAATGCAGAGGTACAGATTAAATCAGCAGGGTTTGTTAGGTCGCTGGAGCTTCAGCTCCCACCTGGACCCCTGTCCCCTCCCTGCTGGACCCTGATCATTTCAAGGGAATGAATCAAACTCCAAATGTTTTTAAGAGCCCCATCCAAAGTCTATTGGCCTTGAATGAGAAGGGCAGGGGCTGAGTGGTGCTTGTGCTTTAAGGACCTGCAGACACTGCACTGATGCCAAGGGCACTGCAGGAAATGCTGTCTGAGTTCCAAAGGCTCCCACAAACTTGCCTCGAGCCAAGGCTGGTTCTGACTGTCCACCCTGCTTCCAGGCTAAGCTGAAGACGTGGGGAGCCTCCAGGGCTGACCAAAACCAATTTTTCCAATGAAACCTGGACTCCAAATTGCCATCAGTTGGCATCTCTGCACTGCTGGGCAACTCGGGAAACTGGGCAGCAGTGGTCAGGTCCCACCCTTGGGTGAAGGATTCCAAAGCCAGAGTCAGGCCTGGCAGTAAAGATGGATCACAAGAAAAACCTTTGGGAAACGCTTCTAGCGCCTAAGCCTGTCTCCAGCAGAGACCAGAGAGTCCACACTGAACTGTGCATGCAACTGGGCCTCCCATCCTTGTTGACTTCCAGCATCCAAGCCACCCCTGCCACGTCCTGTCTGAGGGAAGTCTGGTTCTGAGGACACCAGGGCCCCTCACAGATGCAGTAAAACCCCACCTTCATCATTCTGACTGGCAGTGCTGCCTTTAATTCCTCAAGTTCATTATGCTGGAGAGGGAGAAGAGAGACAGAGAAACTGATTGCCCCTGCAGAAAACCAGTGTTTCCCAAACTGTGGATTTATTAGCACGACAAAAGGCCACTGCACCTCCCCACCCGCCTTCCCAATCCATCAAACTGACAACCCATCCATAAGGATCCTCCTGAGCTGCCAGAGCGGGGATACTTAAACCAGCAGCCTGCAGCCTTGCTCAGCCATCCCTCCTCCTCCTCCTCCTGACTGACCCAGCAGCTCTGTGTTCTATCAGGTATTTAACCTGTGCTCCAGGAGAGACTCCCCACTGCAGAGGCCAATGCCCCTTGTCACTGCTCTCTGTCGGTGTCTCCCAGGCTGGACCAGGGGAAAGCATTTCAAGAACACCTTGCAGCTGCCTGTGAGTCTTGTTTCCAGCCTCCCTGGCACTGCACCTAAAAGAAAAGCCTTTCCAGAGGTGATTTCCAGCAACATGGAAAGAGGAAAAGTCATTCCACTTTGCAATCCCCACCATGCCTTGCCAGGAATAAATCATCAGAGAGCCCAAGGACAACATTTCTGATTCCCGATACTGCCAGACAACCAGGAATGCTCACCTGGACTATTGGCACCTCTTGAGCACCTCCAAGCTTCAAGAGACTCAAGAATGAGAAGGAAATAGGAGGAGATTAGTCTGGAAGGAAAACTTCCTTTTAACTTGGAGTGACCATTTATTATGTGAGAAAGAGGCCTTAATTTTGGATTTAATGGTGTATTGCCGGTCAGTGCCCGTTAAAGATGTGGGGCTGCTTTTAGCAAGGCAAAATCCTCCTGGTTGAAGCTCCAGGAACAAAAAGGGAGAGATGCATTGTGAAGCCCTGTCTGGGGAAGCCTCTCCTGAAGGGATTAGGGTATGAAGACCCCCCCCCAAAATGTTGTCTTCCCAAGCTGCTCCCCATGCGCCCAGCGGGATGAGTGAGTGCGGCACCACACACAGCTGTTGGGCTGGAACACTGAGCATTAAGAGCAGCATTTTGAAACCAGGCTGTCCCACCTGTCCCTGTCCAGGTGACTCAGTGGCTGTCACAGCGAGTGCCTGGGCTCTGAAGAGCAGGGGCTGTTCAGAGCTCACCTCAGGAGGGTCTTCTGAATGCCCCCTCTGCCTTGCAGTCCTACTGACCCTTCCACCAGACACTGGCTCACCATCTACCTTTCACCATCTGACAGGCCTTTCCACCTTCCCAGGGAATGAAATCCTGCTCCTGGCTCCTGCCCCTCCTCAGCCTCTCCTCCCTCCCACTTCTCCAAAGCCTCAGTGGGATTCAATCTCAGCAGATGTGTGGTCTGCCCTACTTTCCTGATCAGTTCTCCTCCGGCATGAAGGATGATTCCTCACAGAACAGCGATTCCCACCTCAGAAACATGGATGTTCTTCACGTCAGATTGAAGGAATTCCACAATGGGAAGCAGAGATCAATAGTGCAGCCCTTTTCCTGGCTATTTTGACAGCATTTCTGTGCAAAGCTACATTATTCCCCCACTGCTCGATGCCTGTGTCACCTCAGGCGCTGTCTCCCTCTGCACCCAGGGCTAACAGGGCACCTCCACAACCCCTGCCTCCATCTGTCCTATGAATTTACCTTCCTCCCCACAGCCAAGGGTTCCCAGTGTGGTCATCTCACCCCCCCACAGCTGACACCTCTCCAGCTCTTGCTGTTTTCCCACTATTAGCCACGAATCCCTCAACAGTGACTGCCACCTGCTCCACAACCTTTAGTGCCTTTCTGTATTCCATGGCCTGGAGACCAGCTGTCCAGAGAATCTGTGGATGCCCCATCCCTGGAAGTGTTCCAGGCCAGACTGGATGAGGCTTGGAGCAACCTGGGATAGTGGAAGGTGTCAGGGTTGGAACCAGGTCCCTTGAAAGTCCCTTCCAACCCAAACCATTCTGATTCTATGAGACAAGACCCATCCAGATCCCCCAGAGGTGCTGTTCAGGCAGCTTTCAGGGGCTCAAAATGCAATTTCCAGTGGGGTAAAGGGGTACAGAGGCTCCACTCTCACCCCTATGGGAATGCAGCCTCGGAAAGATATGAACCTGGAACTAGTGTCCTTCCAAGAGGAGGCAGAAGCTGGGGAAGTCTCTGACCTGCCTCTTCTCTCACCTCCTTGCACACTGACCAAAAGCCAAGAGATCCAGGCAAGACCACCCGTCAGTAGGTGAGCGCTGGTATTTATTGTGCTGTAACAGACAGTGCTGGTTGAAAATGGACAAGGAATTTTGTGGTGAAATCAAGTGCTGAGGCCATTCCTGTGTGTCTCCAAGCAGCGTGGAGCAGAGCTGAAGGAAGAAAGGGGTGAGAGTGGGGGCACCCGAGGGCAGAAATGTGCTTCGAACTGTATCAAGAACCTTGTACATGGGCACTTCTCGGGCAGCCAGGGATACAGTTCAGGCTTACAACTCATTAATTAAGCAGAGCAGCTAATCTTAGCACTAATGAACTCTAGCTCAGGTAATGTAACATTTAAAATGAATTGGACAGAAGTCATTCACAGTAAAGATTTCCATTCCTGGGATGGGTGAGAGCTATTGTAATGATTGGATTACTGCCAGCCAGGACCAAAACAGTACACCAGGGCAAGAGGAAAATAACCATCCATATGGATCAGCTCCAGCTGTGGCTCTGGATGAGGCGCAGATCTCCACTACTGTATCAAAACAAACATCACGGGTGGCACACGTAGAGCTAGCATTGTCATTGTCATTCGGCTGGGGACACCACCCCTGCCCGGGGCAGCCGAGGGAGCAGCGGTGCAGCAGAAAAGTTTCCTGTTCTTCTTCTCCTCCTCTCTCCCTCCCTCCTCTGAAAAGTCACGGGCTCTCTCAAGGGCACTGCAATTCCACTTAAAATTCGTCTTCAGAGCTGTCGGCCAAGAGCATGACTCGGTCCTGCATGCTGTTAAATTCCCTCTGCTGGGGGAGGAAAGCAAACATCAGAGAGGTCCATGTGCAAAAAGGAACAAGATGTGAAGAGAATTCGGATGCCCCCCTCCCGTAACCAAGGTGCCCCGGACACTCCAGCTCAGACAGACCCTACCCAGGCCGTGTTTGCTTCACAGCCAGAAGGGTTCACAGTTTCCACACCCTCCCTGGCAGTTTCCATACCTTTCTTTTATGTCTCTTTGAGCCGTTTCTCCTCCGGCGATTCATAATCTTAATGCTGTAGAGGGCTCCCAGGATGAAGAGGGCTCCGGCTATTCCAACTCCCACAGGAACCAGCATCCCCGACATGTATCCTGCCTAAATGGAAAAGAGACAAGCAGAGCAACACTCACAAAACCATCCTTTCAGAGCCATTTTCACCAGTCAAGGACTACAATATATCCCTACGGTGATTTCCTCAAAGTTTGTTGGATTTGAGTCCCCATCACCTGCCTGCACAGGATGATTCCTGCTTCCAGGGGCTAAGCAAGCCCCAACCAGCCCCACTGATGCCTTAGGATTTTAGCTTTTATATTTTCATATATCTGTAATCCTGCAATTCTTTTGTGTATAACTCTGAGCTCCACACAGAGTGTTAGCTACTGCTTTTCCCATTTTGGTCAGACACAACAATTCCTCTCCAGGCCTGAGAATCAAGGACACCTCACTGTCTCAGGCCCCGAGAAATGGAAACAAAAGTGAGTTGGGGGGAGCAATCTGAGAGAATGGGAAGCTGTAATTGGACAATTAATCTCTGATATGCAAATAGACCAAACTTCTATCTGTCCCAAAAACGTGTGGCTGTGTCCATCCTGGGTGCAGTCTCTGCGAGACTCCTGCACTGCCCAAGGTGTGCCCTGTGAAGGCCTTTCCATAAATCCCTGCCCTTTATCCTTTCACTCTGTCCAGCCTGTGTTCCAGATCAGCCTCTCCAAGGCATCACCATGCTGGTGACCACCACAGCTCAGCTTTTTCTAACAGGTATTTACTGGTGACAGCTGAGACCCTGCAGTGCTGGCTTGCCTTTGGGAGAGGGAACAGTTTGGGTGAGTGCTGGGGTGAAGTGTCTGTCAGCAGGGATGCAGGTGTGAAGGAAAACCTTGGCTGCCAAGGGCAGGTGATCTCGAGCCTCTCCAAGGCTTTGTACTCAAAATCTTTGAACCAAACACTTTGGCTTTGCATGGGAAGGGGTCCCCTGCATGACAGCAGGACAATGACACAGAGGAAGGGCACACGCATCTTCAGCTGGCCTTAAGGGGAGCACAGCAAAAGCAAACCAGCCCTAATTCAATTGCTGTGATCTGTATGTTTGCACTGCCTGCTAAAAAAAAAATACAGCTAGCATGACTAATTTAGAATTACACACCTAAACATTTTAAATTCTTAGGAAAATACTCCCAAGTGCTTGTCATTTTATATTTTACTGCTTTAAATGAAAACAAACACACGTTTTAAAGTGCCAGATTGCTTCAGAATCCTCACCTAATTCAGCCTGGGGGGCTCAGTGTTGCAAGGAAGGCAGGTGCAGCCTGGCTCCCCCCTCAGTAGCTCTGCCTCCCCTCACACTACAGCTTCACCCTTCGCCTGCTACACCCCCCAAAATAGATTTTACACCTGCAAAGGGACACAGGCACCAATTCTGGGCACTATCAGACAGCTCCTAGCGAGCCTCAGCCCATTGCTTACAGCCACCTGTCTTCATCTGTGCTCTCAAAATACAACACAGATCCACAGCACACACACCATAATTACCTATCTTCCATAATCCACTGAGTGGGAGGGACAAAAAAAACAGCTATTCAGGTGCACTGCCCTGCCTTTGTACACTTACCTGGAGAATGAAAATAACTGCTTTCGTCTGGGGCAGACACTGAGGAGGGCTGGTTTGCTCCCCTAAGCCCCTCCAGATCCTACTCAATGCTTTAAATAGTAACACCCCTGTGTCTGGATCCCAAAGCCTGAGGATCTTCAGCTGCATCGTTCAGATTCCCCGAACACCCTCCCAGAAAACCCAGCCCTGTTCAGCTCAGGTGCTGGGAAGGGGCTGCGTCCCTGAGCCCAGCACCCGAAAAAGGAGGTTAGTGAGGACACAGCTGAAGGCTGTGTCTCTGTGAGGCAATTAAGGTGCCTTAATTGGGTGACCTAATTAGTGCAGTGTGGCGTTTTCTATTTCTGGAACTTTGCTGCTGGCATGGGCAGTGAGGGGAGACTGCAAATGGCTTTTAGCTGCTACCCAGTCGAGTTTCCATGTCAGAAACCACAATGAACTCCTCAGCCTGTCTGGGAGCCTTTATCATGCCTGACCAGCCCAGGGCCTTTTACAGGTTTCCCCCAGCACCCAGACCAATGTTTTATACCCCAAAAACCTGTGATGTGACGCAAATCCAGCCCTTCTGTGTCTTGCAGCCCAACTTCTGAGGGCTTCTGCACTTTCTTGATAGAAAACCCCACTCACAGGCAGCTCCAAAGCCACGTTTTTACTCCTTTGTGGGGAAGATGTATCTTCTTCAGGGATGGTTTTAATACACCCAGTCCATGCCCATGACCTTCCTGGCCCTGCTGGGCTTTGAGATAACAGCAGGAGAACCTGAGAGGAACTTCATGTCTGTCTTGGGGTGATTCTA
The DNA here is from genome assembly GCA_013398955.1 of Callaeas wilsoni. Lineage (NCBI taxonomy): Eukaryota > Metazoa > Chordata > Aves > Passeriformes > Callaeidae > Callaeas > Callaeas wilsoni. Next base: position 37,380 of record VWPU01012058.1, on the reverse strand, counting down.
TGACCATACTGTATTCCCCATGGCCTGCTTGATTTCTAGTGTACCTTTAAATTGCAAAGGGAAGAGAAAAAAGCCGAGGGAACTCTTCAAAACAGCCGGCTTGACCTTGCATCTAGAATGTTTTGCATTCTTTTCTCTCCCAATTTTGACAACATTTAGTTGGTTAAAAGACTTTTGCTCTCTAGTCTCTTTGGCTTTCAGCGGAGAAGGGACTGTGATCTGCCTCAGCGGCTTCTGTTCCTTTTTGGACTGTTTTTGGCTTGCTTTTCATCTGAGACCGGCTGTCATCTCCGGTCCTGCTCGGCGGGACCCTCCAAGGGGGATCGTCGGACCCTGCCTGGCCCAGCCCGGCCCAGCTCAGGACTGCAGGTTTTACCTACAGAAAGAACTCTAAAATCCATAGTCCTCTTTTAAGGGACAGGGGAGAAGGTTTCAATGTCCTTTTTTTCCGTGACAGCAGAGGACTCTGTTTTGTTAAATAAATAGTTTTTTTCACTTTCACTCAAAAAATTATTTTCCCGAACCCGTGAAAGAAGCGCTGCCAAAGCCTGCTTGCCTGGCAGGCAAGAAAAAGAGAAAAAGACGCCCCTCTCGGGTTGTTTCCTCCTAAATTTGTGTCCAAACCAGCACAATGTCCATTATTTGCCATTCCAAATGCAGCATTTGCACAGTGATTGCAGACATAAATCTGTTGCTGACCCTGTGCTCCTGGTCCCACAGTCCCCACACCTGAGGGACAGGGCAGGACATATCTCCCAGGGATGGGCCATCGTGTGCTGGAATCCTCTTCGGGATGGAGGGATTATAAAACAGAGGACAGGGGAAAATGAGAGGGGCACATAGAACTGGTGCTGATAAACTCAACGAGGAGGAGGAGGGAATGGGTGAACAGGTTTTATTGGCAAGTGCTTTGCTACACCAGCAATTGGTTGGGGGTGGGGGGAGTGTTTTTTGTTGGGCTTTTCTAAGGGAAAAGGTGAAAGATCCTTTCTAAAGGAACCAGGTGAAAGATCTGCCGTTCCCCAAAGGAGGGAGGTGGCTCAGGAGTGAGTCTCTCTTCTGAATGGACACCAGTGGATCCTCAGTTACACCAGGGCTTGTGCTGGGCACTGCCACACGGTCCAGGGTCTGCCTGCGTGAGGTTCAGACTCTGCAGAGCTCTGCTGGAGACAGGAACATGCAGCCCCTCTGCAACAGGGAAGGACAGAGGTGGCCAACGAGGTGACAAGAGGAAAGACGTGAGAGCTACAGCTTCAGTGAGAAGACACTGATGTCCCCAGGCTTGTGCTGTGCCCCGTGCTGGCATGAGCAGGTGACCTGTGCATGCTGCAATCCCTCCAGGCACACAACCAGCCTTGGTGGCTGCTCTTTACCTTCACTGCGAAAACCATTCTCTGTCCTTTCAGCATCTGCTCTGGATGAATCCCAGGCCAAGGAGCTCTGCTATGAGCAGAGCTTGTCCTAGGCTTGCCTCCTTCCTAGTGCAGGCAGAAAGGCAACTCAACAAGGACTGGGCAGGAACCCACCTCAAAGCCTCCCACTCCCCAGTCCTGGAAAACAGACACCCAGACCTCGTCTCTCTGCTCTGACTTGGGGGTAAAGTGCTGCTGGAATTTGGTGTGGACCACATGGAAAGGCTGGGCTGCTTGGGTGAGTCTGCCTAAGCTTAGAGATGTGTTCTCAGTTCGCTATCACTCCTTGTGATGGTTTTTGTTTCTATTGACTCTGACCCTGTTCAAGAATTTCCAAGGCCTGTTGAGTCACAAAATGTTCTTCCTGTCACCTCATTTCCAGCTTCATGGCTCTGCTGTCAGCAACACAACACTTGGAAGGCTTCACAACATTTTGAAATGTCAATATTTGCTCCAGGGCAGCAGAGCTTAAAAAGCCATCACTGCCTGTGGCTGGCACAACTCTTGATTCCACGGAGCAGCCCCCTGTGATGCCAGGGAGGAATGATCAGGGTCTGTTACCTTGTCAGTTTTACTGTGTTTGATCATTCTCCTTCCAGGAATTTGCAGCAGGTGGAGGTAGGAGAGGTCTCATCCAGAGGCACTGGCATGGCATGCAGCCTCTCACCAGAGAGCAGCACCAGACCCTCTTGATTTGGATCCAGACCTGAGCTTAGCACTTAGAGAAAAGGGGTGGAACTAAGTTCCTTACCCTGGGGTCCCTGGAAACGTTCCAGGTCAGGTTGGACAGGGTCCTAAGAGGCCTGATCCTGGTCTAGTGGAAGATATCCCTGCTCAGTGCAGAGGGCTTGGACTGGATGGACTTCCAAAGGTCCCTTCCAACCAAAACTACACTATGGTAAGTTCAGAGTGAATAAAAAAGGTAACTTGGTTTATCTGACAAGGTCATTTTCTGGTGCAGAGAAATCAATCAAACACTTCTGTCCCTCCTGCTCTCAGTTCCTACCCATCAGAGATGCATTGTGGATTCACACCACTCTATACCAGCAGCATCTGCTTCATTTGCCTCCCAGGGAAAATTTTAAGCCCTTCCTCAACTGTCTGTGTAGAGATAAAGAACTGACAAGGATTGATTTATTCCTGCAAGTCAAAGTGGCTTTGCTTTGAAGGGAACTGAAACACTGAGCCTCCTACCTTATCTTTCAGCTTCTCCATCCAGCTTCTCACTGAAAAATAAGGAAAAATAAAAGCTGTAATCGTGTTACTTCTATTAATTAGAAACAACTGATAGTGATAACGTTAAAATAGACAGCAATTAACCTGACAAGCTGATAAGGCTGAACATTAGATTTCCTCTTTCCTCATTCATGAGAAAGGAGAAATGCAGCAAATCAACACAAGCAACTCTTGGAGTGAGTTGGCAGGCAAGTAGCTGGCCTTTGCCTGAGCCATTCACATCTTCAGAGTGATTTAAAAAGGAAGATAAAAACCAGTATTTCAGGTTGTGGGTTTTTGACCATCACTTTTCATACACACGCTGGGGTGACCTGACCAGGAGAAAACCTTACAGTGCAGTTATCCCCTGCCACTGGCCTCCTCCACGTGGATATTCTTCCCTGTATTTGGTATAGCCTGTAATGATGGCTAAAAATGTATTATTCCTTGCCTTTTATTCCCCTGCTTTTCTGGAATAGCCACTGGAGGCCTGGGACAGCACTGGAAGTGCTAAATTACTAAACCAAGTAAATTTATACTGCCAGCACTGTGACTTTCTTCTCCTAACAGTTAAATAAGGCCCGTGAAATATGACAGCTGAGAATTGAAATTCTGTAATGGCAGGTGCTTTGGGATGAAATATTCACTGATCTCAAAGAGCTGCAAGGGCTCAGCAGTGGGTGCAGGAGTCATTCACACCACTGAGTGTGTCTGCACTGCCCACTGAGATCCACTAGGATTTTAACAAATTCCTGCTCATAGGTAAGAAGCAATAAACAGTCAAATGTTGTTTTCTTCAGGGCTCAGCAACTGTGTTTTTTCAAGGATCCCCATCTCTGCAGGAGGACAATGCTAAAGGCACAAGGGGACTCTTGGATGCAGCAATGTCCTCCTGAGGGGTATTTCTTCCAGGGTGCATTAAATCCCAAAGGTAACACACAGTTTATTATAGATTTAGACCCTATTTCCAAGCCTGCTTTGTTATAAAACGTCCCTTCAAAGCTTGAATTAGCAGAGTCTGCACGTGCAGCACCCAGAGCACCCTTCTGAAAGGAGCCTTTCTGTGAGTGGGGAGGGGGCACAGGAAGGGCCAGCAGCAAATGGCTATTTTATGTCTCAGATGTAACACAAGTTCAAAGCGATCTGGATGCTCCCTTTGAAGCTTTAGCAATGTAACACCTTCCAAACAGATCCCAAATTAGCTAAAGGTGAACACAAGTGAAAGAGGCACAGGTGCACTTATCTCTGACAGGGAGCTGCGAAAAAGATGAATTATCCAGGAGAGAGACACACACACAGCACTAGAAGAGGACAAGAGGTCTACTTTTATCAACTCTTCCCACCATTAGTCCTGGCCTGCACGGGCTAAGCCGTAGGAAACTCAATTTATGAAGGGGCCATCACCATCCTCCTGTGCCAGCCCAAGCCTGCATGCCTTGGATGTCACTCCCGGTGGAATCCCAGAGAGGAAGGAAACCCACAGTTCCCCTGGGCTGGGTTTCCAGATGTGACACTGCCAGCAGCAGTGGTGGCAGTGGCTCAGGCACACGGCTGCAGACCCACAGGGCTTGGGGACGGTGTTCCCCGTGCACACCCGACAGCCACACGTGCACCCGCAGTGCGTGCACGCTGTGCTCAGCTGGCCCAGACTCCAGCTGAGCACAAAGCCTATTTTTATATCTTTCACAACAATTATATGGGATCAGTGATCTCATCAATAGCCGACCCACTTTCCTGCAGCTGAACAACGGCAGCAATTAACTCCGGAGTATTTCTGCCAAGGCAGAGGCAGGGGCTGAGCTAAGAATATTCTATTACCTATTTTTAATGAACACAGATTCTGGCTTTGTTCCCCTCTGCTCCACAAAACAACAGCAGCACGCCCACTGGGGCCCACCAACTCAATAGTACAAATCTTTATCTGCTATTCCACATTTGTTTGTTATTAAACCCAGCCTTGTTTTCAGCCATGCAGAGCACGTCAGGTGCCTTTGGGAATCAGCCCAGGCCACAGCAAAAACAACCTAAGGTGATTTCTCCCTGACTAGGTGCCTCTCCAGGGGATGCTCTAATGCAGCCACAGCCTCTGACCTCTTCTAGAGGAAAAAAAATGCCCCCAAATTAATGAGACTGAGGCAGCAGGAGGTCAGAAACCTTTCCATGTCCTGGCAGGACTGCAGCGGGACAGAGCGGAGAGCGCGGAGCTGTCACAGCCAAGGTCCCAGACCCGTCAGGCTGGGGCTGGGACAAGCCAAGGGGCCCTGGATTACCACGAATTGCAAACACTTCTCATGTCACCAATGCACGACACTGTTCTAACACCTGTGAGGAGGTGACAAGGCACTGTGTCACCAAAGCCGAGCGCTCGCTGCTCCAGTGATTTACCCATCTGCGGGCACCACGTGTGCGGGCAGGAGACAGAACATTATTTCAAGTTAGAATTGATAGCTATGCTAAGCAGCTACCATCAATTAATTCAGACTCTAATTATGCAACAGTATCCATAATTAATATTCTGGCTTGGTCTTGGGAGAGGAACATTGTGGCTGGCACCTTCCCATGAAAATGCAGCGCTCTCCAAGAACACCAGGTGACTTGTCAATGAGGCCAAGCAAATAATTAGTAAGAAATACTCTAGTCCATGTATTTTTCATCATCCCCTATTTTCCTCCTTTCTCTGATCACTGAATGTCCTGAAGAAATTACAAGAGTCTCTGGGTGTGAAATACTAACAAATGTCTGCAGTGCTGGCTCATCTTCTTTGGCACTTTAGGGATGGTGGCTGGTCCAAACCCTCTGCCTCAGCTTAATTTTGATCCCTTGGTTTCATGGGGAGCTAGGTAAGATGAGAGTGGAGCACTTTGGCAAATTACATACATAATCTGACATTTCCTCAGTGATTTATATAACGTCTGCATCTCTGCAAATTAATTTTAAATAACATATAGCTTAAGATTAAGCCAGTCAGGAGCACAGAGGAGGAGCACTCTGGCATTGGCCTCAGAGCAGCCCAGGATGAATTCAGACAGTTACAGATGCAATGTGCTATTTTTAGTCAGTTTTACTCAGCTTTCCTCTTCAAAATGTGCAGCCAGCTATTGGTGGCAGCTAAAGAAGGGAGGCTCGTTTGCAGAGGCAAGCAGCAGCCTGTGGTGTCTGCCTGGCCCTTCCTTGGAGGGACCTGGCCCAAAGGGACAGTCACAATTCCCCGGGAGCAAAACCCTTCTGGAAGTTCAGGTTTAGGCAGATGCAGGCGGGAGGCTCAGGAGGGGACAGCAGGTGACACCTGAGGGTGTTTGGCACTGGATGCCCAAAATCAGAAGGTGCTCTGAGGTCTCCCCAGAGCCTCCTCTTCTCCAGGCTGAACACTCCCATGTCTCCCAGCCTGTCTCCCTAGCAGAGGTGCCCCAGCCCTCGGAGCATCTTTGTGGTCTCTGGACTCACTCGGGTCCAGGTCCTTTTTACGCTGAGGCCTTCACTCCTGATCTCCCTCCCTGCTGCTGTTCCGAGGACTGTCCATCTTCAGATACATTCTTTTTCATTATCCAGGTCTCCTGTGCCCCCTTCTGTCCTGGCAGCTGCAGGGTACTGGGTGCCAGAGCCTGGCTCTGCCTTTCAGCCTCATCAAATCTCTCACCAAAGGCTTTTCCCTGCTTCCATCTCCACCCTCCTCTGAAATCAGGAGCACAGGTCCTCGGGGCCTCTTGCTTTGCCAACTTTTAGTAATCCTAATTGCCTAATTATCCACTCCAATGCAATGATAAAGCTGCTTAATAATTCTGTTCGCTTCTCATTCATTCTCTCCCTTCCCAGATAAGAAAACGCAAAGACTTCTGGTGGAGATTTCAATCAATAATTCATGCCCTACTGCCATCAGTTCTGTCTCCCCCCTCCCCTCTTGGATGCCCTGCTGCTTTGTCTTGTCACTTTGGTTTCATCTAATCAGCTTGTTTTAATCATATGCTCTTTTTTAATCATCAGTTAAAGCAATCCTGTTTTTCCATGGCACATTATCGCTCATCCCTCCAGATGTCGCCTGGTTTTCAAATCCAGCACTTACAGCTTCATTCCAGAACTCCATCTTGCTACTGATGAAGGTTCATCCATCACCTTTTCTTTTAATAACTCTCCACCACGACCACCAGACCAGTGGTAAAAATGTGGCACCTGGGCTCCTACACACTCTCCGAAGGGCAGGGAAAAAGGAGGCTTTTATGGTTAAGAGTTAACCTGGGAATCAGGCAACCTGCACAAACCATTACACCTGCAGCTCCTTAAATGCAGTAGGCTGAGAGCAGCACCAAACTTCACTCTGGGAAATCAGAAAATAACAGTCATGCTCAGAACATGAAAAGATTTTGATCTAACAGCTACTGTTCATTGCTTTTGCATCTGAGATCAGAGACATCCCTATCTCAGGAGCCAGAGCTGTGCTGTTTAGCACAGATCTGCCATCATCTTCTTCCCTAAGAAAAATCCGTGCCCCTCTTCCACACCAGGTGCTCCCCTGCTCCTCCCATTCCCCACCATGACACGGCTGGGGTTTGCTGCTGCTTCTCATTGGGGCCAACAACTCATTCCTGCTCCTCACTCACAGAATCACAGACTGGTTTGAGTTGGAGGAGAGTTCAAAGCTCATCTTTTTCCAATCCCCTGCCATGGGCAGGGACACCTTCCACTATCCCAGGTTGCTCCAAGCCCTGCCCAACCTGGCCTGGAACACTTCCAGGGATGGGGCAGCCACAGCTGCTCTGGGCAACCTGTGCCAGGGCCTCAGCAGCCTCACAGTTCAGGATTTTTTTCTAATACCTAATCCAAACCTGCACTCTTTCAGCAGAGGAGAGCTGGTTAAAGTGTAAAAGATAAGGAAAAGATTGATTATTTTCAATCAGTTGGTATATACCAAGCAACCCGCCCTGTCCCATTACAGATTTCATCCCTTTCTCTTGCAGGTTAAACTTTTTTCCCAAATGAGACTTGTGAGAACAATTTTGCAGAAATGCTTTGTGCTTCATCTGCTCAGCTCTGACAACTTGATGGCACAAGGGTGCATCAGCTCCTTTCCCTTAAAAAAGCACAATTTTCAATTTACTTACTAGCACAAATAAATAATAAAGAAAATGGCATCTGGCTGGAAGGCAGCATATTTTTAATTCCATTACAACTACACCTACCTGATGGGAATGTTGATGCATGAATTGCCCAGCTTGAAAAGATTCGAACAGCTGGATAATCAAACAAATGTCAAACGGACAATTACCATTGATGTTTTCAGATAAAATTTTTGCTTGGGTGAAGTTCGAATTAACCCAGTGACCTTTAACAGCTACCACGGCACTGTCTGGTCTCTGGACTGTACCATCTGCACCCTTTTCCCTGCCTGTCCAGCTGCACCCCAAGCCTGGCTGCACACCTTCACCTTCCACAACCTGCCCAAATCTCTTGGAAGAGAAACGGAGATGAGGAGACAACTCGCCATGCTCACCCAGAAAGCAGAAATGAAAATGGGCTTCCCAGCTCATCCCTAACTTTATCAATCCTTTTGACACTCCTTTCCCCATGGCATGAGGTTTGGTTCCTCCTTTTCCTTTTCCCTTGCACTTTTCAAGCTGTTTTCCACAGTGAGTAGCCCCTCGCTGAGGCTGGCAAAGGCACTGCCCTTCTGCCTTGGCATTTCTCTGTGAGCTCAGTTCTTCTCTGGGGCCTTCAAAACACGTATTGACATCTCCACACTATTTGTTTCTCCCTCAGTGGCCCCAGACAAGCACAAGATGTTAAAACCAAGCCAAGGTACAAGCCCTCCCATTACCCTAAAAGGCATCAGCAGGACGTTGCTGTGAACTGGCTGTCACAATTTGTTGTATGATTAAATATTTACTGGATCACACTGTGTTCAAAAGCTGTGTCTGCTTTGGGAGAGGAAATGCAAACTCTGCCTATGGAAATGGCAACACCTCTGCTGGAGCACACGTGGGATCAGCTTCTCCCTCACTCTGCCCTGGCACAGCTCCTGGAGCAACACTGGGACTCACCAGCAGTGAGAATCCACCCTGCCTCAGCTCATGGGTCTTCTTGTGTGCTGAAATGTTCACATTCACCAGCTTTCAGGGAATCACAGACTGGTTTGGGTTAAAGGGACCTCAAAAACCGTCTTATTCCAAACCCCTGCCATGGGCAGGGACACCTTCCACTATCCCAGTTTGCTCCAAACCCCCTCCAACCTGGCCTTGGACACTTCCAGGGATGGGGCAGCCACGGCTTCTTTGGGAAACCTGTGCCAGGGCCTCCCCACCCTCACAGGGAAGAATTCCTTCCCAACATCCCATCTAACCCTGCCCTCTGGCAGTTTGAAGCCATTCCCTCTTGTCCTGCCCACGTCCAAAGTCCTTCTCCATCTCTCTTAGAGCCCCTTGAGGCCCTGGAAGGGGTTCTAAGGTCTCCCTGGAGGCTCCTCCTCAAAGCTGTATCCTGCTGAAGATGAAAAATCTTTCTTTACTCACGAGCCTTGACTTTGCAGCTTTAATAACCTTTTTAAGGTGGCATTTGTGTGCTGTTTATTTACATACCACTGTTCAAACAGAACTGCACAGAAGCAGCAGCTGAAGAGCCACGTTCTATGAAAGAATGCTTCCCAGGCTTTTCCAGTGCTTTTTCCAGAGCACTGATATACCTCTTCCAGAGTTTTTCTAATCTCTGCACTCTCAATTCTAAAATTTTGCCGTATAATTATTTTTTTCTCAGAGGCATCCAGTAAAAAATTTATTAATGGTTTATTCTTCCCGTGATTCATCCACTGGAGAAGGCGAACTTCTTTAGCCAAAGTTTTCTTTTCTTCAAAATCATCTGGGGCAAGCACCATGGAAAAATCTTGGTCCAAACAGTTAAAATTGGGTAAAGTTATCAAGACCAAGAATACAACGGAATATAATCAAGAGATTTAATGATTGGCATGGCTTGTGCAGATTTACAGGGCAATGCCTTGAGGGGAAACATTACCCTGCCCCAGCAAGGGCAGTCACGGCCAGCTGGGATGAGGCTTGGAGCAACCTGGTCTAGTGGAAGGTGTCCTTGCCCACCACCCTGCAGAGGGGTGTGAACAGAGAGGGTCTTCGAGGTGGCTTCCAGTCCCAACCATTCTGTGATTCCATGATCTCAGCCTTACTGGCTGATTTTTGGAGAAGCTTTAAGGTGCACTGCGATCTTGCCATTTCCTGATTTACAGCGGCCAAGGATGTGGCCCTAGAAAAGAAATTCTTTTCCCAGCCAGCAGGCTCCGTGCTGTGCTTTCAATCTGCCCAAGTCCCCCGGGGATTAGAGGAAACCAGCCTGTCAAACACGGGCACGGAGCCGCTCGGTATCCGCCAGGAAGCTGCGCCATCCGGTCCCACCGGCACAGCTGAGCTGCGCAAACGGTGTGGGGATCTCTGTCCTTACACCAAGCCAGTATTTTAGCTCTTTCTGGCACCAAGTCCCCCTAAAAATCACTGCTGGTTTTGAGGGATGGCTGTAGGACTTGACCCCGTATATTTACGGGAAAAAAGCGCAAGACGGAAGTCGGTCCCGTGCTACCTTTTAACGCCCATTTTTCACCAAGCCTGTTTTCTGCCCCATAACCCAGCACCCTCTCCCACAGTCTGGCAGAGACAGATAGATTTTTGTAAATTAAAACTAAATGTCAGGTGGGAGTAAATTAAAATTTTTGTAAATTAAAACTAAATGATGGGAGGAGTGGAAAAGGTGGAGAAGCTGCAGATGGAGAGCACCTCACGCATCCCTCTGCTCCAACAGCATCTCACCTCAGCTGGAGGACAGCAGCTAAACAGTGGTGGTTGTTATTTGATTAAATATCTTCCAAATCTCCAGCTGAAGCCACGTGATACTCCCTTCTACCGAGAGGAGAGGGCATTTCTCATTCAGCCCTCTCTAAATGCAAACCACAGAGATCTTCCTGCCCTCCTGACAGAGCCCATGGCCTTATCTACTTTAAAGGATCAGCAGCTACACTGCAAAATTTCTTTTTGTGCTTCAGTTTACGTCTGATATTAATCAGGCTCGGAAAATATTCTTGGTTTGCCTTTTTCCTTCCATAAAGAACAAAAGTAATTTTCAGAATCCTATTTCCTGGGGACACTGTATGAAGGATTTGCCTGCAGCAAGGGCTGAAATAGGGGATTTTCCATTTTTGTGTTTAAGAGAAAGGATGTATTTTTCTTATTTCAAGTTTTGGCCTTTATTTCATCTGTCAAGATGCAGCACTCCCCATGAAACGACATAAAGATCAATAAAGGACTAAATGGTTGGAAACTAAAATGATGGAGTTGACCTTTGAAGGAAAAAACATGTATTGGACTGTGTTTTCTGCAAACAATTATTCCAGTAATTAAACCACAAAGCCCTGAACATCGATTAGATGCTAAAAATAAGATCTGATTATCACAGAGAGTCATTTTCCTGCAAACACTTGGGAAGAGCAGCATTGTCCAGTGTTAGTCACAAAAGGAAAATGAACTTGCTTATGTTTGCTAACAGGACAAGTCTCATCCCACACTCCTCCTGCACCCACAACTGAGCATCAATTCCCACTGTGATTCAATTCCCTTGTGATCAAACACCAAACGGGGACTTAAAGTTCCTGACACCTGTTCTGACTTCTTGTATAACTATGGGCAAGTAAATTGATCTCTAATTCCATTTTCCATTCTTATTATGGGAATAGTAAAGTTATAATAGATCATTTCTAGTAGGTCACTTGTGTTTCTTTTCCTTGGGCCAGAATCTCTTCCTTCATATTTTAATAGCCCCTACTCTAGCACCTACATCTGCGTGGGATGTTCTGGGAGCTAAGACAGTACAAATATTAAATCACAGTAAAATACGATTTTTTTGAAACAAATGTTCTTTAGAATGACATCATTTTAAACATCCTGTTCCAACCCCCTGCCACCGGCTGGGACACCTTCCACTATCCCAGGTTGCTCCAAGCCCCATCCAACCTGGCCTGGAACACTGCCAGGGATGGGGCAGCCACAGCTTCTCTGTACTGGGATAACTGGGACAAACCAGGAAATCCAGTGCCAACCAAAACGATGGCTCTGCTGTCTTCTGTGCTGTGGGAGTGATGACAAGAAGATGCTGTCCAGAGGGATCTGGGAACCTGGAGCACCGCTGAGTGCTCTGGGAAAGTCACTTCATGTCTCTGAGTCAGCTCCCCAAATGCAGAAGAGGGTTAATGGGATCAGCTGCTTTTGAGAAGCATCTTGTGCAAGACCTGTTCTGCACACAGAGCTGGATACTATGACTTGTAGGCCCCTCCCTGAAGCTGCACAAGGGGGGATAATTATTCAGTTCTTCTATTTCTAAACATGCCGGTGCTTCGTGAGCATTGGAAAATGATAATATCTTGTTTGCCATAAATGTGGTAATTATAGCTAAAACTCTTCATTTACATGGAAATGACAAACAACAAATTAGAATCAAGCATCTACAATTAGGGTAAAAAGCCATGGCAATTTGTTATTCTTTGCAAGAAATCATTTTTCACATCATTTACTGGGAAGGAGGTCTCATTATATAATGATATTTAGCTCTTCAACTACTTTTCAGCTTCGCAGATTTATTAATTGCACTCACAACAGTTCTCTAATATAAACAAGCATCATCAGCTGCTGACTGGGAATCCAAAGCTGACAGCACTGACAGGATGTGCTGCATCCAGCTCTGGGGTGTCTGACACAGGAGGGACAATGATCTGTTGGAGTGGGTCCAGAGGAGGTCACCAAGATGATCAGAGGGATGGAGCACCTCTCCAATGAGGAAAGGCTGAGAGAGCTGGGATTGCTCAGCCTGGAAAAGAAAAGGCTTTGGGGTGACCTCATTGCAGCCTTCCAGTACCTAAAGGGAGCTGACAGCAAAGATGGAGAGAGACTGTTTACAAGGGCCTGGAGTGACAGGACAAGGGGGAATGGCTTCAAACTGACAGAGAGGAGGGCTAATTTAGATATTAGGAAGAAATTGTTCCCTGTGAGGGTGGTGAGGCCCTGGCACAGGTTGCCCAGAGAAGCTGTGGCTGCCCCATCCCTGGCAGTGTTCCAGGCGAGGTTGGATGTGCCTTGGAGTGACCTGGGATAGTGGAAGGTGTCCCTGTCCATGGCAGGGGTGTGGAACTGGTGCTGTTTAGAATCCCTTCCCACCAAAACCATTCTGTGATTCTCCGATTCTATTTACGGCCAAATGGAGACCCAAAGCCAGCAGAGAGAACAGAGGGAAAATCTGCAAATATCTTCAGCACAGGTGTAGTTCCCTGGGTATTTCTCGGTGATAACGACCCAGACACTTGACGATGGCAATCAAACAAAAAGGTTTCACTGAGTCTTTATTGGCTGAGGAGAAAGCAAGTCTGAGAGACAAAAATTCTTGCAGGAGGCAGAATGTGACTTATGCTGGTCCGTCCAAATGAAGGAGATACAAATACATTGGGCAGACAAAAGGTGGAAACTGCAGCTCTGCTTTTAGCTTGCATAGGAGGAATTGGCTGATTTCAAACACTTTAAAAAAACTCTGAAGGGAAATGCTTTGAAGAAAAGGAGCAATTTTGATTACTGGCTAGATGGGCAGCTTCAAGGTGTGGGCCATGGTAGGACCTGGCTTCTGTTGTTCTGCACTTCAAAATGGCACAAGGCCAAATTCAACCTCCAGACCTGGTTTCATGGGGCTGATGGTGCAAAACCAGCAGCAAACTGGAGCAGTGTCTGGCCATCACTTGGACCCTGCAGCCCCTGGTTCCTCCTCAGATTTTATCTACACCTGAGAGAGGTGCCCTGGCTTGACAGAGTAAACACCAAACTAAGCACCAGCTCTACCTCCACATCCCTCTGGTCTTGTACCTCCAACCTAGGTCCTCATATATCGAGTTTGATTCCAGTGGAGAGGCTGTTCCAGGGGCTGCTGTGAAGCAAAACCTCTCTTTTCTCTGCAGCACCTATTAATAGTTACGGGTGAGGAATTGCAGACAAATTAATATCCCAAAATATTGGTGAAGTTTGCTGCCACCCACTGAACTTTACAAAATCACCATCACCTCCCAGACGAGCTCTGCACAGCCCTGCAGGTGAAAGGGTTAATTTATCCTCAGATCCTCCGCTAGCCACATTTCCCATTTATTTCACACATGGCACTGCTCCTGTGTGACTCCAGCCTCCCTGGGGTTTGCTGCTGCCCCAAACACACACCCAGCGCTGTGGCATTCTCCCATCCCACTCCTTCTGCTCGGAAATGAACAGATCTGGAGTTTCTCCAAGCAGCTTAAGATAATCTGTAACAATTTACTTACCCTGAAAGGGCATTACCCTGATTGGAAGGGGTCAGAGCCCACTCTCCGATTAGGACAGTGATATGATGTGGCTCTAAGAAGATATTTTGTGTATCTCTGGGAGAACTCCTGATTTTGCTGCCATCATCTGTTCAAATAATGAAGAAACAATTCCATGCAACAGAACCTTCACATTATCTGGATAAAGCCTCAGAGGTCAATCTGCTTTCAAAGCAGCAGCAAATGTTTATGATCTAAGTGCTGGTACTGCTTGCTTTCCAAAGACCACCAAATGGGCCAGAAAATTTTCTGTTGGCTTGACAAGGGTGGTCTCAGTCCTCTAGGAAGACAAACTCTGCAGGGACAGACACAGAAAGCAGTCACTGACAAACCCTAAGGAAGAAATGAGCAGAGGACACTTTTTAAACTCATTTTTTGTAGTGCCCTGATTGCACTGTGGTTTTAAAGGACAAGATATTTAGATTAGATGTCAGGAAGAAATTCTTGATGCTGAGGGTGGTGAAGCACTGGTAGAGCTTGCCCAGAGAAGCTGTGGCTGCCCCACTTCTGGAATGATTAAATCCAGCTTGGATGGGGCTTGGAGCAAGCTGGTCTAATGGAAGGTGTCCCTGCCCATGTCAGGGGGTAGAAATGGGATAAGATTCTATGATTCACTGTGAACTGCTCTTACCTCTGGGCTGCAGGACTAACATATATTGGTAAGGAAAGAGGCTGAGGTTGTCAAAATCACCCCTTAGTCTTCTAAAGAAGAAGTTGCAATTTTTTTTGTTTTAACTGCAAATATTCTGCACAGGGAATTCCCAGGGGAAAAGCTGCCTTTTCCACAGCACAAACAAAACCTCTACAGGCCACCCAAAATCTGAAATTCTTTGTAGGTACAGAAAACAGTGAAACTGCAGGGCACTTCTGAAATTTTCTCCTAAACATGAAAAGTAGTTTACTGGCCTTACCCTATAATATTGTGAATCAGTTGACAAATTTGGGCAATAACTGATCCAGCCTAGTTACAGGTTTGATTGACAGACCCAAAGAACTCTTGACTCAAGCGAGTTCATCACAACATCCTGATTTATCCACCTCTCCAGACTGAGAAATGCTATTTGTCCACATTTACTTGAAACCAAAGGGATACAGGAGCTGAAGTCTCATTGTTAAAGTCTATTTTAAAGAGATAAACAGATCTACCAAAACCAAAGGGGCAACAATCCATGCTTTGCCATTTGAGCTGTTGGACCCATAACCAGCTTTGGGAATGCACAGGTAATTTATGCATACAGGAAAATTTCCATTTGGTATCTGGGAACAGCAAACAGGGGACCCTGGGAAGCTGAACAAAGCAAAGCTGGTGCCTTGCTGGAAGTGCCATGACTTTCTGTGCTATTGCACCAGCTTTTCTGCCTTGAAGACCTGAGATAAGATCATGCAAGAGGGAAATTAACTCAGTCCAACACCGACAGCAGCTGCAGGGCAGCCTGGCCACAAAAGAAAACGTGCAAAGTCCTCATCCAGGGAAGGAGATGACAAAGACTTCCACTGATGTCTGCACTCAGCTGCCTGTCTTTGGTGCCTCAGTTAAATTATTGACAAGGTCATACCTCTGATTTCAGTATAAAAATGTTTTCTGTGGAGCCTGGTGAATTTGAAAGACACTGAAAGCGCTTTGGAAGGTCCCTTCCCTTCCTGAGTCACAGCTCCCTGCCAGTCTGCAAAACCAGGCAGTTTTTGGGGTTTCTGTCCCTGGCACATGGTTAAGGGCTGTAGGGAGAACCTTGTGCCAAAGGAAGAAAATGTAAGGATGGTTGCACTGGATCGGCTGAGCCCCACATCCCATCTCTGAAGGCAGATGCTCACAGAGAAAGGCAAACAAAGAGCTGATAGTTCCCTTCCTCACTCTCCTGCCTGCACCAATTCTCTGCTGATCCAGGGGTCACAGCCTTCCACTTGAGCAGGCTTGAATACAGGTTTTTGTCCCAGCAACTGCGAACATTTTATGTACAAAATGTAACACAGGAGGAAGAGACTGAATTTCTTGTTATTAATTTCTATTATTGTGAGATCTGAAAGGCCACCTGAGATCACACACACACTCGTGATAAATGCTCTACAAACACGTGAAGAAGAGTCAGGATCTGCCCAAAAGAACCTAAAACCCCACAGAGCATTGGAATTGTCCCATCTATGAACACCAGGGCTCAGACACAGGGTGGGGGAGTGATTTGCTCAAGGACTCATGTGAAAAAGCAGCACTGTCTGTCATCAGGTGAGGAAATCAGGCTCTGTTCATAGTCCAGGCCAGACCAAAGGTCAGGCTGGCTTAGTGAGGCTGACAGGGACCCAGAGCATTTGTCTAGGAAAAGTTTTATGGATGGGAAAACCACACAGCAATGCTCCCGTGGCTCACACTCCTGGCACTCTGGGGCTCTGGACAAGATCTGTGCAGTCATTCCTTGCACAGAATCCCATTTATCCTCTGCTTATCCAGGTTAATTTATCCTTTTGGTTATCCTCCTCCTTCCTCATACCCTTTCCATCTCTGCTGTATCCCTTTCCAGATGCACAGAGGGGCAGAATGGCACTGAGTATTCAGAGTCAAAATGCTGGTTGTTATTTTTCTCCCTGTTCCTTTATCCCCCCACATCCCTCCAGGCCAGTGTTCCTACTATATCATCCTCCCCTCTCTCTCATAAGGATTTGGAACAGAGGCTTTGCTTTAATTTCTACTCTTTGCCAAGAGTCCCCAGTTTGCCATTCAAATTCACTCTCTTGCGGTTACAGGACTAACAATAAAAGCAACTCTCAGCATAAATTTCCCCATGGAAATTGACTGTCCCTAGGATTTTCTGCAGGATTTCAGCAACAGCATCTAAGCTTTCCTATTTACCCAGGCATAAATAAGCCCTATTTTATCCCGTGTCTCAGCAGGAGTATTTACCCTGAGCATTAACACCCACCCACCCCAAACTTAGAGGGACTGTGGGGAACATCTTGGATGGGGAACATCTTGGATGGGGAACATCTCTGCATCCCTGCTCAGGGTCAGGGACAGGGCAGGATGGCTTCAGCACCCATCACCTGGGAACCCTGCTAGTGAAATCTGCTTTTTAGAATCATAGAACTTTAGAATTGTTTAGGTTGGAAAAGCCCCCTAAGATCATCAAGTCCAACCATTCCCCCAGCACTGCCAAGGCCAGCAGTAACCCATGTCCCCACGTGCCACATCCACAGATCTCTTAAATCCCTGCAGGGATGGGGACATCACCCTTTCCCTGGGCGGCCTGTTCCAATGCTTGACAATACCTTGGCTGAAGAAATCTTTCCTAATATCCAATCTAACTTCTATGCAGTGAAGAGCAGAGCAGGGAAACACCTGAGCTGTCAGGCCATCAGAGGGGACTCCAGCACCCTCAGGAGCAATCCAGGTAGCTGCAGACCTCTCCTGGCTCATCCCAGGGAGATGAGGACAAGGGAACTCTCCTGCCCACCCACACTATGTAATATATCCAGGGGAACTGCTGGCAGGAACTTGAAGCACATTCAGATTATATTAAAAAAACTGAAAGTCCCACTGTTCTTTAAACCCTCACATTCATTTTCAGAGCCCACACGGTAGTGACTAACCAAACCTTAATAACTAATCACTGCTGCTGCAATTAGTACCACTGAATGTGCTTTTCCTCCTGCGGATGACTCCGATTCGGGGTTGCTTGCCCTGGTTTGGAGGGATGGTGTTGCAGCATCTCATAGAACCATTGAGGTTGAAAAAGACCCCCAAGATCATCAAATCCCACCATCTGTGCCAGGCCATGTCCATGCACCGTCCCAGGAGCTCCCACCAGCTGCAGTCACAGCTCCAGAGACATCCCTGGGGACAGAATTCCCTGCAGTGCCTTTGGAAGGAGCTGCATCCCAAGCCCTGCACTGCCCTGAAGGCATTTTCTGTCTGCTTGGTGCTGCCAGAGCCCGTCTGCAGCCAGGCAGGGGTGATCTGGCACAGTTTGAGACACCAAACCTGGGCCAAACAACCACTGTGGCTCTTGCTCTGAGCTGGTCAGGATGCAAAGGCTGGAATCAGACACAAGGAGCCGGCGATGCAGCCCTGCTAAGCCTGGAGCACAATGGTCCACGGTCCCAGAGAGGGAGATCACAGATCCTGCTGCAGTTCCAAGGCTCTGGGACCAGAGCATTCACCAGAGCAAAGCTGAGTTTTGCCAGCTGAGATTCTGACTTTATTCCATTAGGACGTGCACCTCAGCAAAACATGCTCCTGGCTGCCTCTGTCTACCAAAAGTTAAATTAACTCCCTGCCTTTCCTGCTCCAGACTGCAATTAAAGAATCACAGGATTGTTTCGGTTGGAAAAGTCTGTCCAACTGTACTGGGGCAGGGTTGACTGTCCTGGGTTGCAGTGTATTCTGTTACCATCTTCAGGAGCTGTTAAGACTAGGTGGGGCTGTGTCCCCTGCCTCCTCTCTCCGGACTATCTCCTGTTAATGGGCCTTTCTTTCTGTTAAAAGCTGTCCAAACCAGGTGGGGCAGCGTTCCTTATCTCTCCCATGACCCATCCTCCCTCTGGGGGATATCTCCCATTAATGGGCCATCCAGTCTCACCACATGACTGACAAAATTACATCCTCCCATTGTGAGATGCTCTGCCCAGAGGGAGGAACCAAGCATCCCATCCTGGATATAAGCTAAGATTTCCAACACCAGAGCCAGCCCTTACCTACTGGATTCCCAGAGGACAAGAGCTACCATTGGACCTTCAGGTGAAGACCAGACCTTTTCTACAGGCTCACTGCTTCAACAGGACCATCACGCTGGAGGACTGCAGCCACCATTTTATTGGACTGCTACCAACACCCTGACTGACAGGGTGTCAGGTTGTATCCTGACTCTGGCAGTGGTTTCTTTTTTTATACTATTGCATTGATTTTAGTTTTTCCTATTAAATTGTAGTTCTGACTTGGAGTTTCTCACTGGTTTTGCTTTCAAACCAGCACATTGACTCACCATGGAGTCACTGCAAACTGTGGCTTAAGAGGTTAAACAGCACTCACAGGAACATGTTCTGGCTATGGGAGAGCAGATATAACCAGAACACACTGCTTCCCTCAGGAGACTCACTGGGTCTAACATGATACTTGACCCTCTACCCAACACTCCCTAAAACCAAAAAATCAAAAGAGACTGTATTTAACCACTCTCAACAGATACAGAAAAAAACAAAACCCACAAGGAAGTTATTCTCCTGACAGAATATTTATACTGAACCCTATCTCATCATTTTCCTGAATTTGCTTATGGGTAGCTGTAAGGAAAGCCAAGACTGAGCAGGGCAAAGCAATCCCCTCACTCACAGGAAGAAACAGCTTCTGGTGGGACTGGAAGGGCAGACACTGAGATCTCTCCTCAGTCCTAAACCAAAGCCCACACCAAAGCCACCAAGGGGTTTTGGAAATCCTCTGCTGGTGTTAGACCTGTCCCAAAGCCTGCAGAGGGAAACGCTGGAATAACTGGCACACACAGCAAAAGCACAGAAAGGTCACCAAGACGTCACATATACCGGAGGTGGCTTCCTGAGCCGTGTTCCTGACAGGGACCTTGGAGCATTATCTGGATCACCTCGGCATGGGCAGCTCTAAGCTGGGACAGCTTAAGGGGACAGTGACAGCAGCACAGCGTGTGACACTGCCGAACAGAATGGGGGGAGCTCCTGGGGACAGCAAGCTGGAGGCTGAGCAGCCACTCCTGCAAAACCAGTCCATGCACACACCTGAGTGAGAAAGGCAGCCTGAGTGCTCAGAGGGGAAAGGGGGATTTGGGAAAAACAGCCTCAAAAAGGACTCGGACTGGAGAACCTCTTGGCCTCACTTCACATTAATAAAGCCTCAAGCACAGATGGTGCTGCTGGTATATTAAAATAAATGATAGGCTATCAGGGAGCAGCCTGGCTGAAACTCTTTATTACAGCCCAGGCTTGGATGAGTCTGTGATTAGAATTACTCAAAAACAAGGGGGGGGGGGGGGGAGAAAAAAGAAAGCAAAAGCCTCCAGTAATTGTCACCATATCGACCCCTCTCTGTGATTAATGCTGATACTCAGCATCTTTGCAAAACAACAACTGCTGGAGGCTTGAGGTAATTATTTTATTGTCAGACAAAAATCTGAGCAATTTGCTTATTTCCAATATATGTTCCTAACTCACTCTCGGGCAGAGCAGAACTTCTACATTTATTTATTTATTTATTTATTTATCTATTGAGAGAGAGAGAGAGCATCCTTCCAGGAAATAACTCGGATCTCCTTTGATTCTCAAGGGGTCTTAATCTGAGTGAACACCAGAGGGGAGACAGGTTTAGCATCGGTCATTTGTGGTTTGCACTGTCCAAGCAGAAAGTGCATCTACATTCTCATTAGGAAGGAACACTTTAAAATGATCCTCTCAATAAATTACCCTCTCTCTCCCTGCTACTTGTTGCAAAAAGCTCTTTTCCTCCATTTTTCTCTCTCCACCTCTGCCATGGGGCCAACATTTTAACCCCAAAGATCAGCCTCTGACGTAAGTCCCCAGAAGGACGGAGGCAATTCCAGGCTGACGAACCTTCACATTCCCCTCTCTCCGTTTTTTTAATGCCATGAAAACAGACCGATTTTTGCACTGCAATATAGATCACTATTAGAAAATAAATGTGATTTCTCCAACGTAAGGACAAGCCTCTTTTTACATGGAAAGGCCACCCAGACAGGCACACGAAAGAAGAATGAGTAACTCTTACCCAGGGAAGGCACTGCCCTGCCTGTGTTCTTCAATCAAGCTAAGTGATTGCTAAAACCCAGAGAGAGGGGTTGAAAACCAGCTCCTCTGTCTGAACGGAGCCAAGTTCTCTGACACGTATAAACTGAAGGGTGGCAGAAGAGGCAAAGCACACTGAGAAGTGACACACGAATACACTGAAACTGCAGGGATGGGAAAGGACAAGGATTACTGCAGATTAAAGAGAGAGCAAAGACACTATGATTTATATTCCAGTGGGGCTGACAGGCAAGGGGACAGGCAGTCCAAGGCAGCTCAGAAGGATTCCTGCCTTGCCGTGCTGTGCAGAAACCCAGATGGTGCTCGGGCAGCAGATGTAGCCCAGCCTTCGGAGCACGGAGCTCTGCGCAGGCTAATGGACCCTATCCCTGAATCCAGGCAAAAAAAACCCCAAGATAAATTACCTGGAGCAGCAAATGCAAAGTCATGCTCCAAGGTAGACACATCCTAACTTTAAAGGATGTGTCAAACAGATGGATAGAGGCAGACAGCTGGGGAAGGTCAGAAACGCTCAGACATGTGCTTGAGTTTTCCAACTTTGCATTCTTGGGCCGACAAGAGCAACTGGAGGTGCAGCAGAAAGCGTTTCAGAAGGAGCCTTCCTGTGCTGGGAAAGTCCAGGAGCCTGGTGCTGCTGCAGGCTGCCCTTCTGTGCTACCCAGCAAGCCAAGGAGGGAGAATTTCATGGCATCATTAATGCCGGAAAAGATGTCAAAGATCAACAAGTCCAACCACCAACGCAGCACCACCACCATTTCCATCACTAAACCACATCCTCAAGTGCCATATCCACATGTTTTCTGAACACTTCCAGGGCTGGTGAGGCAATCATTTCCCTGGGCAGCCTGTTCCAAAGCTTGACAACCCTTTTAGTGAAGGGTTCTCCTGAGTAAACCTTCCCTAATGTTCTCTGTACACAGATATCACCCAAGACTCCCCTACCTGAGCTGTGCAGGGGAGTCTTTCACAGATGTTTCCACCAGAGAAGCTGCTGACTCCTCCTTGCAGGTATTTCAGGGAATTTTCGCGTGGCAGGGTAGTGGGGATTAGGGCAGGCAGGATTGGCAGCAGCCCTCAGACTTGGATTCATCCAAGTGCATCTCACCATCCATTAGAAACTTCCCCCAGTCACCGGGACCTCTCACACCAACCATGGTGACCCAAGTCCCCTCTCTCCACAAACTGGCAGACAATTCCTCCATGCCTTCACGCCAACTCTCTCCAAACTGAAATAAAAGACGCAGAAATGCTGTGGATGATCAGGATCTCTTCACTCCTCCCTGCGACAGCCAGTAACTTCAGTTTAACACCTTGTCTGATAGGATTCCATCTTCTCCATGGGCAGGGAGAGGGAAGACAGAGCCAAAACCAAGAAAATGCCTCCAAATCCTCCCCCAGCCCCTGGAGGCAGCACTTAAGGGCTGGTAACAAATGGGCTTAGCCTTCCTCTGACACAGGTTTAACTGGATACATAAACTTTGTGGAAGGGCTGGTATTTCAAAGTAACATATCCAAGGATGTTTTAGTGCTGCTGCTTCCCAATACACTCCGCCAAAAATGTCAGGGTGAAATAGCAGCCTGATTATTGTGAGCAACAGCTTTGTGTCACCTGTTTCTGATAGCTGAGCTGGGAATCACCAAGACACCCTCCAATCCTCTGGTTTACTCATAGGATCACAGGACTGTTTAGGCTGAAAAGCCCCTCAAAGATTAAGACCAACCATTTCCCCAGCACTGCCAAGCCACCACTAACCCATGTCCCCAAGTGCCACATCCATACAGCTTTTAAATCCCTCCAGGGATGGTGACTCAACCACCTCCCTCCTATCTCCTCCCTTTCCTTAGTCTTGATTTCTGCTTTGAGGACAAGAGCTGAGGTGCTTCCAAGAGGAATGACATGGCTCCAACTCATTAGGGGTTCGTGCTCCGTGGCTGGAATCTCCTCATCCCCGTTCACACAGCAGACACATTGTTCCTGTCTTCCCTTGGAAACACACTGACCTCATTCCCAAGGGCACAGAAGTCTTGTGCTGGATGGAAAAAGGGGAGAGCAAGGTGCTGGGTCAGGACCACAGGGCTCAGACTTGTCCGAGTTTTGTGCCTCCTGGAAGGTCCCGCTGACCAAGATCCCAGCACGGGGCACGGGGCCATGCAGGGAGTGGGCAGGCTGAAGAAAGAAGGACTAGTAAAGAGACACACCCTCCAAAACACCTTGGAATTAGATCTGACAAGAAGAAAAAGCCATCTCTGATGTGAACTGTCCCCTCTTGGGAGCTGCTCTGTCGTCACAACAGCGAACGTCACCCCGAGCTGGCAGAGAGGATCATCACTGCCCACAGACAGGATGCAGAATTCCCTTTGGCAAGACAAACCTGATGAAATATGAGTCTCCTCCAGGATTAAGATGCAACCGTGAACAATCTCTTAAGCAAAAAAGAAGCAATTCCAAAGGGAGTGCACATCCCTCATGAGGGACAGAAACTTGAGTCAGGCACAGATTGATGGTGGGAGCTTCACTGCTGCTTGGGAGAGGGAAGGGGAGCTAGCAAGGAACATATGGAACTGTATAAATTCTTTGGAGCACCCAGAAAGACAGGAAAAATAATCATCTCTGTTCCTGAGACTGCTCATTTCTGTCTGCAGCCATCTGGAATCCAGACCTTGCATGGCCAGTGCTTGGTGCCACAAAACTCCCATAAATACCTGTGATGGGGCAGGGCCACGGAGGGCAGGACTGCTGCAGGCAGCTGCACTTGGATGGTGTGGGGAAGGAAAATTTGCTGGTTACGCTCCTCATCCCGGCCCCTGCCAGCCTCTCTCACCTGGGATTCCGATGGACTCAGCCCCTTCTGCTCGTATGGTGACTGAGTGATCCCTTGCTTCCATTCCAGGGACAAGTGCAGGTGTGCACATCCTGCCTCCCGAAGGGAAAGGCAACGCCCAAGCGCTAATTTAATTCCCCTCCTTCAAATCCCCACTCTGCCAAAGGCTCTCCCATGAAACCAGAGGGGTCACTGGGCCTCTCCGTGGTTTTGCTCGCCACCTTTAAAACACAGGTGAGCCTTTCCAGGGTGATTGAGGAGATAAAGGCATTAAAGATTAAAAGGCACTCCGATGTTCCAATACCACGAGCTGTAAGAGTACTTAAAATAGATCCATTTGGGGCAGCAATTAAAGAACATATTACTAATTTCTGAGTCTCAGCTCCTGCCTTCCTAATGCTGGTTATTTTTGCCCATAAAAGCATTAATCCTATCTTCCTGTAAAAATGACATTTCCAACATTCATCATCTTCCACTACTGTCCTTCTGCTCCTCTGCCTCACCATCATTAACCAGAGGCATCTGTTATATGGTTTATGCAGGGTAATTTGTGACCACAGATCTGCAATACGACGAGAGCTATTTTCTCTGTAAGTAGATGCTCAGAGCTGCAAATATTTTTCATTCATTATACAAAAAAAAAAAAATTCACATTCCAAAAGTGTGTTTATTATGCAAGTGCCTTGTCATTACCTGAGAGAGTTATACAACCTTCCATTATGGTAAGAACTAATGCCCTACCCACAAAAATACATGAAACACAGACATGGTTTATATTCTGGAAACTACATGTCGAGAATTATATTGTCACACTTCATAACTTCCTCCTAAATTGCTGGTTTGGTTTTTTTTGGTTTTTTTTTTAAATCTCTAAATCCTATCTACAGCGATGGTCCAAACTCCCCTGTGTGCAATTCCTCCATGGGTAGATGGAAATCAAAAACAAACAGAACCAGGCAGCTCAGGTGACTTCTCACAAGCTACAGTCCTGTAATATGGTATTGCTATAAAGAGGTGGATGTAAAGAACACATCAATGGGTCAGCTAAAGAAAGGCAGACCCGGACAAAAATGGGTTTAGGTTAAAACAGAGAATAAAAAATAGTACCTAGCATACATAAAAGCCACCACAGAGAGTAAGTTCAGATGTAATATGGAACTGCAGGTTGATGAATACAAAGGTGCAAAACCATGTTAGCAAACATACGAAAATTGTATCAAGTGGACCCTAAATTGAGAAAGGATAAAACACCAACTCCATACATTTTAAATGCACTAAGCAAACTACTGCATGCCCCAATGTGGTAGCACTAAAGGCTTAGCAAATTGCCCTAGATCCCCTGCTGTAACCTACTGTGGACAGCAGCAGTTCCTCACCTTGGCATGAGGAGCACAGACAAGTGCTAGGGCATTGGGAAATAGCTTGGAAGCCTGGGGCCATTTCCCTCTTGGCTCTTTCTTGTTAAATTAGGAATTCTCACAGAACTGAGAGAATAAATGCTCTTGAGAACTGGGAGAAGAAGCCATCACCAACAGAAGCAGAGGGTGACCTGATCTCCTTGGAGTTGCACAACAAAGACCACCTACTTTAAGATGCATGAGGAATAACTGAAGGACCATAAACTGTTCATTAGGTTTGAACCCACCTCAACCAACTGCAGTTCTCCTGGTAAGGCATCACAAAAGAGGGAGCAGGGGAAAATTAGGTATTTTTATTTATTCCTTGAACATTCAAGTTACACACCTGGTCTTCCTGCCCCTCCAATGCTCTCCAGGTGTTTAGTGTTTGCCTACCACACACCACCTACACACAAAGCAAGAAAAAAGCATAGAGACGCCAAAGTCACCTCATAAAGAACACAGAGAGGTCCCAAAGTGCTGCTCTGTCCTTCAGTGGCAACCTCTGAAGGCAAAGCACTTGAGCAGGACACCAAACCAGATCCCAAAATCATATTCAGACCTTGCTTCCCCAGAGCTGCAGGCCGCCAGGACGGCTTTCGGAGGGTCAGATTCTATTTTGTAAAGGCATAGATTTTCCTATTTTCTGCTTTACTCTTTGTCTAAATATTGCTGGTTAGAGTCAGTTGATGGGCTGTAAAACTGTCAGTCTTGTTACTGGTGCTTATAAATGGCTTTTGCTCAGCTGGAGTTAATGTAGGACCATCTGACTGCTCAGAACTGACATTTTTAATGATTATGTTCCTCCAGCGCCTTCTCATTGACCACTACAAAAGTCCAAACTGTCTCTTGTTCTGCCAAGCTGTTTTGTGGATCAAGTTCCTTGTTCTCCAGGGATTTGCAGTGTGTCAGCCATCAGAGCAAGCAAACTCGATAATAACTGACCTGCAAACAGCTATTCCAACACTTCTGGGCTCTTCTGTACTATAGATTTTAGCATTAAGTGTCAAAATTCTGAAGGCTAGAGGACAGAAGCATCCCCAGGAGGAGAACATGTGCGCAAAGTATTTTAAAAATGGAAAATGCCAGCTGTAAAAGTTTGGTGCTTGGATGTTGTCCCCTCACCCTGTACTCTGTTGGGTACTGTCACCTTCCTTCAGGTCTCCCTTTCCAATGCCATATCCCAGGTGAAGTAGAACAACTTCCCCTTCCAAATCTTGCTTAACTCACACAGTATGGGAAATTCTTCACATCTCAGCACTGTTTAGGGAAGGAAGAGACACACAGAGCTCTTCCGAGGATGTCCAGCAGTTACAAAGTTAATTGCCCCAAAATTAAAAGAACTGGATTTTCAAAGATGAAAATCACCTAGAGAAAAAGGGTTTCAAAGCAAAGTAGCCCATGCACCCATCCAGCAGATCTAAAGCTTAACAAGTCCTTTACAGCGAGTCTGGTCTCTCCAGGTGCTCCAGCAGAACAATGGGAGCAGCTTCCTCTAAAGCTTAACAAGTCCTTTATAGTGAGCAGAACAATGGGAGCAGCTCTTCCAGCTTCCTGCCAGGTTTGGGGGATTTCTTCTGTTCTTAACAACCCACTTCCTGCTGACACAAGCTGTGTGCTTTTTCCACCTTTCCTGTTCTCCCAAATACACTCCATAAAGAAGCACACAGCCAGGACTAGGTATGGACGCAGGTTTGGACACAGCAGTAGCCTGATGTGTGCCCATGAATCCAGAGCTGGGAACCAGGGCAGAAATTCCCACCTGGCACAAACTGGAGAGGGGAAGGGCTACACTCCTGCAGAAGCATCTCCCATTCCCACTCACTCCCAGGAAATCAGCTCTCTCATCCCCTGGCTTCAGCAAATTCCATGGCCTTAGGTTATCAGCGCGAGCTCATGCAAGTCCTTGGTTTTCACAGAATCATGGAATGGCTTGAGTTGAAAGGGATTTTAAAGATCATTTAGCTCCAATCTCCTCATCTAGCTCCACTTTCTTTGTGCCTCTAAAACATAAGTAATTTCCCTTCCTCTTAGGAGCAGTGTGAGCACCAGCACGCTGTACATGGGGAAGGAAACAGTGTCACAGAGCCACTGAGCTCACCTGGACAGGAAAAGAACAAATGGCTCTTTCCATAAGTGTTTGCCTGCTGGAATAAGAGGGGTTGAGTCACAAGCAGAGAGGCTGATCCCACTGTGTCCCCTCTTTTTTTGCCAGCACAGCACTGCATGAAAAGTCCCATCTAACTCCTAAGAATGAACTCAGCCACAGCCTCATCCTAACCCTCATGGATGTTTGCAATGACTGCAACAGCCTAAAAACAAAAGGCAATCCCAACCGCTTGGATTTGGTGATGTGTAAGCCAGCCAGGCACTTCCAGAGAACACCAAAATCCACGTCTGCCCAGTCCCTCAGGTGCTCAGACCCATCACTCTGACGCTGAACCAACTCAGACTTCACAGGGGCTCCTCCAATGTGCGTGGAAGTCAATAAAACATAAGTTAGGGAGAAGAATCCTGCCTTTTGCCACGTAGACTGTTTATTCCTTGTCTGAAATTTTTGGAAAGATGGCCTTTGCAGGGTCTGAGGAACAGCATCAGCCCCTGGTCACTGCTTTCTCACCTGCCTCCTGTACCAGATAGGCATCTCCCACCCTGAGCCTCTTCCTCCAGCAGCTGGAAATGCAGCTGTGACTCCAGCCCAGACCTGCATAAACCATGAACCGAGTTGTGCCTGATGCAGAACAACCTCCTCTGTACCCCAAAGTTCATGGCAAACATTGTCATATACAACAGCACCACATACCTCTTTCACCCAGCTTGCCAAAGACAACCAGAAACCCTTAAAGACTTGGAATTCTTCCCCTCACACAGCTCCTGTGCAGCCTGATGGGATAACAGGACACGTGAAACAGGGCTGACACAGCTACGACCCAACAGGATGTTCTTCAGGCAGGATTTAGTGTGACAGGGAGGGATCAGTCCTGCTGCAAACTCAATCTCCCCTCAAAGGCCAATCCTCCCACAGAGTTCTGGAAATCAAGCCTCCCACAGAGTTCTTGAAACACAGTCTTTGGTTCAGTTCAAGGAAAGCCAACATCACTAAAGCAGGCTGGAAACAGCATCACAGAGGAGAACCTCCAGGTTAAATCAGAATTACACATTCAGGGGAAGTGACAGAAATCACGTAGATCTATGTGATAGACAACATATAAAAGACTTTGGGTTTTTTTTATTTGATAAGCTTCTCAGAACAGCTAATTCTAATAGTCAGACACAAAGACCTTCTGTCTAGATGTGGTTCAGTTCCCACAAATTCACCTGAAAGGTTCCCACTGCATTTGATGGGGCTTGGCTTGGGAACTGAGTATGCTGGGAAATGATTCCAGTGCCTTCTGCCAAGCTGGACAAGTTCCTTTCTAAGATCTACCTTGTCCCACAGCAGCTTTGACTTGCATCACATGGACTTCACACATACAAACACTGTTTCCTAGGTGGAGTAAAAAAGTCCAGTCACTAAACACATGGCTTATAAGTACAGTAGAAATAAATTGTGCAAAGCTTTATAGAGGCTTGGCAGGTTTGTCTTCACACTGCCAGCACAGGGCCCTATGGCTGGACCACGCACCTCTTAAAATGCCAAAAAAGCAGAACTTAGACAAATGCTTCTGAAGTAGCAAATAGGCTGATGAGCAAACACCCAACTCACATTGTCCCCACAGGACAAATATCCCTGCACCAACCCACCTTAGGCAAAGGGAGCTGAAATTTCCCCAGCAATCTCATCTGAGAAGTTATTTTTTTGTGTAACCCTTAGAGCAAGACAACACCAAGCTCTGGGCGTGAATGAGCAGCTTTGCAGTATCCATATTTTCCCCAAAATGACAAGTCAGGCCATGCCGCCTAGGACACACTCCAGTTTCACCAGTTGTCACTGGGTTTCCTCATAAATGAGCCTGCTTTGTGTTCAGCTTGAGAGCCAACCCGTGACTGGCACGAGGGACTGTCTCATGCAGAGTGAAGAGCAGGAGATGTGGAGGGTAAAGGAAGAAGGGGCTTTTCTCTTACCCAGACCCTGGTTCTGCTGCTCCCACTCGATGGTATCAGGAACCTGGTAGGACACCCCGGCCAGCTGGGCCACAGGGTTTTCCAGGCCAGCCAGAGGCTCCTGGGAGGTCTCTCCTGGAAGCGTGAAGCCTGGCAGCTCCGTGTCACCCTCCATGCTTTCATCCATCAGGTCTATGTCCTTGTCCTCCTCATCTTCCTCTTCCTCCTCTTCTTCTTCCTCCTCCTCCTCTTCGTCCTCTTCCTCTTCCTCACCCTCTGGCCAGGGAGACAGAAAAGAAACATGAGGAAACATCCCACAGGCAGAACGCTCACAGATCTCTCTAGGTGAGCACCAAGCTGAGCTCCTCCAAAGGCAGAGCAGCTGAACGAACTTGTGCCTGTTCCCTAGCAGGAGAGACACCCACAGGGGGTCATTTGGAGGAGCTCATCACCACTGGAAGTTGCTGAGGAACAAGGAGATGTTGTCTCACACTCTCAAATTAGTGGGAAATACAGTAATTTTTTGCTTCCTAGCAGCAGGGTACAAACAAGGATGTGCATGTGTACCAACACCTGGGCATCTGTAACTACAGAGCTCCCTGCTTAACTAATTACAGCTCAAATGAGAGCTCTTTCCCTGATTTCCAGTCTTGGAGGCAGCAATAAGTTGGTTCTATTTTTAACTCCTATTAAGTCTTTCCCAGCTCAGGAAAGGGCACTGCTTTCAAGACCAAGTTGCTCTAAGCCCCATCCCACCTGGCCTTGGAAAGCGTTGGGAAGAAAGCAGCATAGCCAACACTTCACAGGAGAGCTGATAAATGTGACATTGAGGAAATTCCTGTGAACTTAGTGCAAGGTGTCCGTGCCCACAGAAGGGGGGGTTGAAACAAGATGATCTTTAAGGTCCCTTTCAACCCAAACCATTCTGTGATTCCACGAATTCTCTGCTACAGCAAATACCCATTTATTCCAAAACTGTCTGTACAGCTAACATACGGAAAAATAAATATTTAAGCTGTATTTCATCACTGGAATCTAAAATGGCAGCACAGGAACCACTGTGCTGGATCAGACCAAAGGCCCTTTCTGTCCACATCCTATTTCCAACCACGACTGGCTGCAGATGCTGAAGGAAGACTGGAGCAGGGCAAATACAGAGCCAGTCTTCCCACAGTTTCTCTTCCCAAGTTACAGTTACCAAAGTCTCAGGGACATTCTTTGCCAGAATTTGCATTGGAGCTATTTAATAGCTACCGATGGAGCCACCCACCAGGGAAAGATAATATCTGGAACAATGGCATGCTTTGAATTTCTCACAGTTAGTTTTTCAAAGCTGAGAATCAAAACATAGTATTTATGCACTTTTAGATAATTTACGCCAACTCTGCTCAGCCCTGTAGAAAAATTCCCTCCTGGTGTAGTCAGACTGGGAGAGCCCATCGCCCAGCATCCAGGCTTTAAAAACTAACAAGCCAGCCAAATCACCCTTTGTTATCCTGACATCCCTTTTTTTGGAGCTGTACCTCACAAAGGCTGGTGGCAATCCAGCCTGGATTAAATGGGGTGAGCTGGTCTCCTTCCTTTGGCCTCCACAGATTGGAATATCTAGAGAAATCAGTGCATGTTATAAACCCACTGATTCACTGTGCTGCTCCATGGCATCTCCTGCCCTTGTAATTCAAGGATTTGCTTCCAAACACTGCATGTTTTTCTCAGCTCACCAGACAAGACAATCTCAGCCGCTGCCTTTCAGTTCTAGTCCTGTATTCCATACAAATGAGCTGCTGCTGGGATTTAGCTGCATCATCCTGCATACAGCATGGCTTTTGGTACCTGGAAAGATCATTCCTGCCACAATGACACCACACAGAGCATCTAATGGAGCTCACAGGGATGTAGTTAGCCCCTTAAATTCCCACTGCATTTTATAGGCAGTTTCTGTGTTATGATGTGCCCATCGTTTAGAATCAACATCGGAATTTTCCCTCTCCAAGTGCATGTTTTCATACAAAACACACAACTGTAAGGCTGAGAGTGGCACCTGGAGAGTGCTCACAGGAAGCCTGCAAAGATAAGTTAATGTAGGTCTTCTCCCTCTGCTGAGAGCAACACAGCGAGCAACAGTCCCCAAACTTAACAGCAGAGACACTGAACAGCCAGAACTCCAGAGAAGAGGAACACGAACAGAGCTTTTCCCTAAACTGGGTGGAAGAAAGAGAGAACAGGCATCGGATTTTTATCTCTGAAAAACTACTCTGGGATAGGGACTTTAGAAGCTTCGTGTGATTTTTAACAATCCAAATGACAGGCACCTGCTAGGATCGAGTGCTGAAGCCACAGATAGCCATCTCCCTGTCTCCAAAGCCTCGAAGGCAGCCAAGCTGAACACCCAAATTGAAAGTGCTGAGACTACTTATCACATCTGATGATCACCAAGCTCCATCAATCACACACAGCCGCAGCAGAAAGCTGTGAATAATGAGATCCTTGCAGCACAGCTGCTGCAAGGGGGAAGGAAAAGGCTCCCAACTTGTTCCCTTCTCCTCTCTGCCTCATTCCTGCATCTGAAAACAGCTTTTTAAGCCCCATCCCGAAATGCCAACAGCTTGCCTTGCTGCAAGGTGCAGCGCAGAGCACCACTTGGTGGTCACAAGGAGGAAGCTACACTTCCAAAAAAACCCACCAACTTCACAAGTGTGGGATTTCAGGAGCAGAGGCACAACAGGCAGCCGTGGGCAGGCTGTGCATAAGGCTTGGTAGCCTCACAAGATGGAAAATGGAAGTGAGCATCACACAGCTGAATCCCAAGCTGGAGGTTTGTGCTTCGCACAAAAGCCTTTTATGAAAGTCACGTTTTCCCTCCTAAACTGGCACTTTTTGACCTTCAAAAGGCCTCAGCAGCAGAATGAAAAAAAAACTATTGGGAAAGACTGAATGTAGCAAGGAGTAAAAGTGCAAAGCCCAGCAGATTCAGAAGTAATCCAGAGTTTCATGTGCATTTGCAGCTCACTGTGAACTATTTTTGTGTGTCATGGAATGGTTTAGGTTGGAAAAGCCCTCTAAGATTACTGAGTCCAACTCTTAATCCAGTATTAAACCACATGCCCAAGTGCAACATCCACACATCTTTTAAATCTCTCCAGGGATGGGGACTGGGCAGCCTGGCACAGCCTGACCATCCTTTTACTAAAGAAATTTTTCCTGACATCCAATCTAAACATCCCCTGGTGCAGCTTGATGGTCTTTCTTCTTGTCCAATCATTTGTTACGTGGGAAAAGAGACCAGGACTTTCCTAGTCCTGCTGGCCAAGCCAGGGTGGTTTCTGCTGTGAGCCAACCCTGCTGTGCAGATTTTCAGATGTTACACCTGAGCTGACCTTGTTACCCTGTTTGCGTGCACCAAACCCATGATGTGCCACGTGGATCCACCCAGGAGGGACAGGATCCTCTCCCCTCTCCCAGTGACACTTCAGCACTGAAACACAGTCCAAGCAGATGTTTGTGCTTCCACAGAATCATGGAAAGGTTTCGGTTGGGAGAGATCTTAAAGCTCAGCTTGTTCCTGCCCTGGGCAAGGATGTCTCTCACTAGACCAGGTTGCTCCAAGCTCCATCCAGCGTGGCCTGGAGCACTCCTGCCGCTCTCTGACAGACTAAATAGGCACTGCATTCTCTAAAGCAGCCTCTGCTTTGCCTTCACTGAAACAAAAAAACAGGAAAAAAAAAAAACCAAACAAGAAGCTCAACACCTCCCTGCTGTGACAATGGACAGACCCAAGAAAGATGCAGACAGCAGGAATCCCCAGGGAAAATGAGATTGCCAGTTTATATGTCAAATGTTTTAGTTCTAAAGGACTTGGCAACCTTGTAACAGGTATTCAAAGTTCAGGCTTGGAGAAGCTATAGGGGACCCCCAAGGAAACAAGCCTGAGATAAAATAACACATTTTCAGCAGAGTTTTTGGGGGGGTGCGAGCTTTATTAACAGAAACAGCCACCCCTGGGCTTCATCATGGGACTCTGAATGGATCCAGCAGTGACACTGCTGATACCCACAGGATGGCATTTGCTGTTTCACAGGGGGGCGAAAGCATGTTGCGCTTGCTCCAAAAGTGAGGTTTTTCCACCACAAAACTGTACACATCCACAATGACTTTTGGGGCTTAGGAATGAGAAATGAGACCACCTCCCATCTCCTTCGTGAGGCATTTCCCTGACCCAGCAGGAACCCACAACCTGCAGGACAACTGGACAAGCACCAGCATCCATCAGGTAAAAGCCTCAGACTCAATTTTTGGGGATGTGATGGCTTGAAAGAAGCTGCAGCTGAAGCCACTGTGGCCATAACCTTGCTGAAGGCAATAGAGCTACACCAGGTTTTCAGCTGAAGAAAATTTCACTGAAGAATGAGGTTTCTCTATTATGATATTTTCCATTAATGTTTGCAAACAGTCGTATTCCTCAGAAGAGCCAGGAAACCATCCTTTGTCAGGCTGAACACACAAGAGAAATATCTTGCTGTGCCCTGAGCAGCGAGAGGCTCCCAGTGGAAGGTGATAAATTCACTCACAGGCACAAACTGAACGCAAAGTGCAATGAAAAAAAAAAAACCAAAACTAAAAAGGAAGGAAGTTGCAGGGCAAAACCTGGAGTTGTCCTTCCCCTTCTCAGGCTCCCTCACACCACACTCAGTGGACAATGATGTCTAAATGATTCCACAGAGGATTGCTGTGATCCATGACAGTTCAAGCTGTGATTCTATGTGGGGTTCACTGCTGTAGGGTCACTTCTGTGTGCTAATAACATGTACCTACGTAAATAATGTATAAATAACAACAGGATTAGGGTTGGGGGGGTCTGTGACTCCCATCTCTTGCCAGAGCAGGAGGCAGAGGCATTAAGAAGCCTCTCCCAAGTGTTTTCTCCCACTGAGGTTCACTTTCTGCACTGCTTTTGTGATCACAGCTGACTGTCAAGGCAGGAAGGCCTTTCTAGGACAACTCTTTTCTTATTAATGTGTTGCCTTCACGTGATCAGTCACAATGTCACCACCCAACAGCTCCAAAATGCTGCCAAGAGCTTGTGACAGCCCAGAAGGAGAGAGCTGGCAGGAAGGTGGGCAGGCTCTCACCAAGCACTGCTCCTGGGCAAAGTGCTGTGCTATGGTGGGGCAACACATCCAGGCACAGAAACTCTGCTCAGCATCAGCGTAAAACCCCCCAGGGATGAGTTCTGCTAAGCCCAGTCATCTTCACTGCAAAGCCATCCAGGACATTTGCAGAATGTGGTGCTGTACCCTGGAAAAAAGTGAGTTTCCTGGGAAGTTTCAGCATCTGGACAATTGCACAGGAACAGGGAAAGGGACTGTTGGGAAGAATGGACCTGCTGGGTCAGATCCTACCACACAAAGCAGGATAACATAACCCTACCCACAGGAGGTTCAAGAGAATACACGTCACAGAATCATGAAGTTTGGAAAAGCTCTCTAAAATCATCATGCCTAACTGTACTCACAGACAAACCACCACTAACCCATGTCCCCAAGTGCCATATCCACACATCTCTTAAATCCCTCCAGGGCTAATGACTCCAGCACTGCCCTGATCACCCTTTCGGTGATTAAATTTTGCCCTAATACTCAATCTAAACCTTCCCTGGTGGAACTTAAGGTTGTTTTCTCTTGTCCAAATTCAAGAATTTCTTCCTAAAACAAAAACAAACTCTATCTCCAGCAGCATTCACCTCAAAATTGCTCTCTCACTGAGCCCAGCTAGACATGTAGTTTAGCAACACGAGACTATTTTAAAGGAGGAAAGAAACCCAAAATGCTGCAGAACACACTGCATGGACTATAACAAGTTTGCTCCCTGGCTTGCTGCAGAACAGCTCTTCTGCCCCTGAGTGTGTAAGTGTTGAACCAACCAGTAAAAATCAACACAAGAAAGAGGTGATTTGTCAAGTGAGGGCAGTTAAATCAGGCCAGATTTAATGGCCATGACCTGTGAGTGGACAGAGCAGAACAAAACAGATGAAGGCAGACAAAAGTTTACGACATCTCTTAACAAAATGCTTTCCCCAGGAAAAGGGCTGTGGGCACAGGACTTTGCTCCAAACAACAAAAAAAAAACCAAACAAACAAACTTCAACCAAAAGAAAAACAAAACCAAAAAAACCAAACCAACAAACCAACAAAAACCTCCAACAGCCCCTGCAGAGACACTTCCAGATTCCATTTCCATTGAAAAGGCTTCTCCAGAAGCATTCAGTTCAACCCCACTGCCTGGGAACAGAACAACCAACAGCCCAAGAGTTAAGAAAACATTTGATTTCCGCTTTATTTTCTAGGCAAACCCAGCATGGATGATCATAGATGATGTAGCCTGGGGAGCAGGTCTGTTATTATGGGCAACAGTCTCCAGGGTACCAAGGTTTTAACTCAAGTCCTATCAGGAGCCGAAGGGAACACGACTGAGGCCACTCAGCTCATTTCTGGTCTGAGCTCCTGCTTCTTCCCAAGTCCTTGATCCCTCTTCTGCAGCATCCCTGGTCTCACTGAACAAAACTCCCCAAAAAAGCCCCATGAGCAACACTCTCCCACCTGCTAAGGAACCCCAGCCATGAGCAACTCCAGCAGAAAATGCTCCTTGCAGAGCCTTACTGCCACATCCCTTCTTCTCTCAATTCACCTCCCTTGAGCCATAAGGGTACACTGCTTAATCCTCAGATTAAAACAAACAGAAACTCATTAAAAACTTTCACTCACACAGCCCAATTAACTTTCAATAATAGCAACTGTGGGGATTTTTCTGTTGTTTTCGTTCAAGCTTGGAGATAAGCACAGCGAAGCTACAACATTAAAGTGATATTTAAGTGAACTCTAATTTTTTGGACAAATGAAAAGTCTAATACAGTTCAAAAGTCAAACAAAGCCTGGCCAGAACATGAACCAAGATGGGTCAAGACTAAGAAATGTCATCAAACCTTCTGGAGGCCAGAACATCACAAAGAACAGAGAGCACTGAGGGTGCTCAGTCTGGAGAAGGGAAGGATCCAAGGAGACCTTAGACACCCTTCCAGGGGCTCAAGGGAGTCCAAGAGAGCTGGAGAGGTGCATGACAGGACAAGAGGGATGGCTTCAACCTGACAGAGGGCAGAGTTAGGTTGGAGATTAGGAAGGAATTCTTGCCTGTGATTGGAGTGAGGCCCTGGCCAAGGTCATACAGGGAAGCTGTGGATGTCTGTATCAAACACTAAGAAGAAAGAGAGGGGGGGAAAAAATAAAAAATTGGGTTTGATACAAAAAATTGTCACTTGTTTTTTTTACCATTTTCTGCTACAAAGGAGAACGAGGGATGAGCCACTACCTACTGTGAAGAAGATAGAGGTCAACCTGCACCAGGCAGAGAGCAGCTCTCATTTCAGTGGTAGCAATAAACAAGAAGCAAGAGAAAAGTGTGTACCAAAACCATTTAATAATTCATCCTGCACGGGCTTTATTTGAAGTCTTTCGTTCTTTGCCAATTTAGTTGATATCCAAAGAGCTGGTCAGGAATTATAATATCAGGCTAGTTAACCATGCTGGGTTAAGTGCCTGTTTTATTTACACCTCTGCATCCTAATTTAAATTTTTAACAGGGTTGTAGAGATTTAATGAGGCAGATCTTAATCCATACAGTCAAGGTCCAAATAGCAATCCCCTTCAGAGCCTTAATTCCCTGGAAAAACACCCTTCACATCCAGAAAAAAAATTCCTCATACTGTGACACAGCTCAGAAGAAAAATGGGGAGTTGAAGGATTTTTTATAAGTTTATGTAAATGGCTACAAGTTCTGAAGTATTCAGGAGGAATTTCTTCACAGGGTGATTATACATTGGAAGGGGCTGCCCAGGGAGGTGGTGGAGTCACTGTCGCTGGAGGTGTTTAAGGAAAGACTGGACGTGGTCTGGCTGACACAGTGTTGTTTGGTCAAAGGTTGGACTCGATCCTGAAGGTCTTTTCCAACCTAAGCTGTTTTATGGTACACAAAAATATTTCATGGCAGGCTGCAAATGCACATGAAACTCCAAATTCTGCCAGCTGAGAGCCATCCAAATTAACTGGGAACACTCCACACTCAAGAGCTACTTGGTTAAGGCCTCCTCCTCTGGAGCAACTGATTTTAAGTTGCCCATTTTCAGAGCTATTGACTGTTCCTGACACCACACAACAGGCAGAGCAGCTCCTGCTTTAATCAAAGCTCTGAGCACCCTCCACAGGCAGCAGCCCTCCTGCCCCCTGAACCGTGCGAGCAGCTCCCTCCCAGCACTGAGATCAGACTGCAAGAAGTAATTCTTCCCTGTGAGGCTGCTG
>VWPU01012057.1:0-118592 GCA_013398955.1 Callaeas wilsoni | reverse complement strand
CCGCCACCGCCACCGCCCGCGCCCGCGCCGCCCAGGCCGGGGCAGCCGCCGAGCCGGGCAGCCGGGCCGCCCCGCCGCGACCAGCACCCGCCTCCAAGGAGCCGCGTGTCAAGCAAGGTACCGCGGCCCGTGGAGCCCCGGGAGCGGCCGTGCCGTGCCGGAGGGGGACGCGCTGTGCGCGCGGCTGAGGGTGCCATGGCTGGAGGGGCAGTGCACTCAGGGAGTCCCTGAGGGTGCGGCTGCCGCGGGCTGCGGCGTTACGAGGAGAGGCCGGCCATGGGGCTGGTGTTTCCCAGCGTCGGGAGAGGCAGTTCGAATTGCTCCGCTCCTAAGTTGGTTGGGCCTGGCTACAGCCCGCCTTGCCTGTCTAGCTGGTCAAGGGAGGGGACTGTTCCCCGTCTACTCGGCCCTAGTGAGGCCACATCTGGTGTTCTGTGTCCAGTTTTGGGCTTCTCTGTACAAGAAAGACGAGGAGCTACTGGAGAAGGTCCAGTGGAGGGTAATGATGTATCTCCATATGAGGAGAGACTGAGAGAGCTGGGCCTGTTCAGAGAAGGCTGAGAGGAGCTCTCATAAATGTATATAAATATTTCAAAGATATGTACCAGGGGGATGGTGCGAGACTCTTTTCAGTGGTGCCCAGAATGAGCAGCAACAGGCACATACTGTAACGTGACAAGTTTCACCTCAACATGAGGGAGAACATCTGTACACTGAGGGTGGCAGGGCACTGGAACAAGCTGCCCAGGGAAGTCTTAGAGTCTCCCTCTCTGGAGACATGCAGAACTCGCCTGGATTCATTCCTGTGTCCCCTGCTCTAGGTGATCCTGCCGTACCGGTTTGGGTTGGATGAGCTCTAGAGGTCCTTTCTAACTGTAACTATTCTGTGATTCTGCTGCCAGGGGTGTCCCTGAGCAGATAAGCCGTGGTGGCGTTGATGTGTTAATTACAGAAAGTCTTGTTATTAGATTTCAGCAGTCCTTGTGAAACAAATATTTGGATGGCACTTTCCCAGAGCTCCTGATGTATGTTTGTTTTGTATGCTATCAAGATCAATATAATGTGGATTTGGGATTATTTTGGGAGGGGGTTTTCTGTCTTGAAACAGCTGTTACAGGGCTGGAGGCACTTCTGTGGTGTTGGATAAGATGAGGGATGTCTGTTCTGAGTGCGGTCTGAAGAACTAGTATTCTGAAGCACAGTAATATGCCTGTTTTCAACAAGCCAGCTTTGCCAGAAGTAGCTCAGATACCATATAACGTTAGACCAGCTTGTGTTGCAGACCATGAGCAAATCATGGAATGGCCAGGGCATCTAAGATTCCCACTTGTTAAGAAAAAGTCTTGTGATCTGTTAATATAAGCTTCCTGAACCTATTAATGTATTCTGCTTTCACAAGTGTGGGCTCTACTAAGTGTATTTCTTGTGTCTTCCATTCCTCCAATAACCATGGTGCTCAGGTTTTATACTGTGGTGAAAAATCAGACAGTGTAAGTGAAAGCTAAGTTGGTATATTTAAAGAGCCCACCGGTAAGGGCCGGTGAGTAGCTCCTAAGTGCTGACAGCTGATTGTATCTTCTGACCAGAGGGGACTGTACTTTTTCTCAAATGCAATTACCAAAACCTAGTGTGATCTCAAAGCAGACTCTCTGAGCTGTTCTGCAGGCAGGCCAGCACGGATGAGCTGTCCAGCCCATCTGCTGGGAGGTAGCTGTGCCTCCTGGAGCAGCACGCAGCCACACCGTGTGGTGGGAGCTGTGGGCTTGCTCAGTTTCTTTCTGCATGTGCAGTACCAGACACAGTATATGTGCTCTGAAAGTCATGGAACTCAACAGCAAGCTGTGTGTTGTCATTCTAATGACAATAAATAGTTTTGTGAGTTAGGGTTTGGTTTTTTTAATAGCTGTTAAATGAAAAGTATCTAAGAATGACTGTAACAGAGCAGACCAAAGGCTTCTGTAAGACAGTGCATTCTCCTAGGTAGAGGACAAAAGCAGATAACCTAGGTAAGAACAGATCAGACATGCAGTGATACTGCTGTAGGATATTCTTACAGGCTCCACCATCTGTGGCTTAGGGTCTCCCTGAACCAGATGTAATTCTTTCTTCAATGCCCTCACATATCACTTGATTTCTTTACTGCAAAGCTGTTCTGCCCTTGGACCTCAGTAAATGTCCACTGTCCATAGCTTTAGTAGCAAAGGGTTCTGTTACATAGCTATGCACTTTGTAATAAAAAATCCTCAACAGCCTTGCATGTTTTGAAACTGCCGTTTACTTCCCTATTTGGCAATCCTTTTTCAGTGTTCAGAGAGTGAGCAGTCAATCCAATTTCCTCTCATTATACCCTTTGAATTTTGTATTTTGGCTGCCAATAGTCACAGCCCTCTTCACTATTCCTTGTTCAAGGCCTTTCTTGATTATTGTTACTGTTATGTATCTGCAAGTTAGTGTAATAGTTTGCACTAACCTGTGTTATGTTAGGTCTGCTTTAGCTACATTAAACCATGTTCTCTGTGGGTTTTGTGTAATTTATGGTTATTTGCAATTTGCAGGTCCAAAAACTTACAGTTTTGGTTCAACAACAGATTCCAGTGCTGCTGCAAATCTAGATAAATCTGTTCTTAAGGCAAGTGTCTTCTTTAAATAAAACAACTTTGATTTTCATAGTGTTGCTTTAGCTGAGTAAATACTTCTTCAGGTATTTTTCCGTATTATGTTGTGCATGTAAACTACATTAATGTGTGAGATAATCGACCATTTAGAGTTCGATTTTGTTTGGGGTTTTGCGTGTCCTTCAAGAAATAGGGGTAAATTGACAGTGTAGTGTAGGATAATGTCATTTTTTAAAACAACAAATAATACTTTGCATGCAAGACTATTTTAGGAGTTAGCTCTGGGCTTCTGCTGTGCATATGGATCTTTCTTCTTTTTAGAGAAAGACTATAGATTTTATATAACAAACTTAGTAGCAAATAAATCCTGGTTCATGTTTTAGAAGAGTTTCACATATTAGAATTAGTATAGTAAATTTGTTTATAAAGATGTTTTGGAAGGAGGTTATCACAGATTGCATCTTGATGCTCAAATTATTTTATATGAGCAGAGGAGAAAGGCCTTGTTTTTTTTTGGTAGAAAGTTTTTTACATTTACAGTATTTCCCTTGACATACTAAGTTTCCTTGAAAGTGTAAATGGGCTTTCTTGGTAATAAGGAATGAACTCTTATATTTCAAGTAAAAGCATGTAGTTTGTGGAAGGAAAAAGAAATGTCCTTTTTGTAAGGGATGTTTAGGCTACTTACGGAAAGCTTGAAAAACAGGAATTTGAATGGCAGAGAGATTTCTGCATTGTTACATTCTTAGTCATGAAGAGCATTGACATGTTGTAAAAACTTCCCATGTTTACCTTGTGTCAACACATTTTTTTCTTTGCAGGTAATGATAAATGGTAATTTGGAGAAAAGGATTATCGATGTAATTAATAACCATAAAAACCAAAATGATGACAAAGGAATCATTTCCAAAAGACTAACATCAAAGAAACTACAGGTACAGTTCAAAATTTTATTTTTCATTATTTATTTAGAATAAAGTTTATCTTTTGCAGGTTTTTATCAGATGTCATATTACGCTTCTCTGTGCCGTACAAGCCAATACAGCATGCTTTTCAGTAGTTATATTAATGATTAGTCAGTGAAATCAAGAAGTATGCTTAATAGAAATGGCACATCTTTATGGATTCAGGAACTAAAATCAAGAGCTTCCACACAAGATAGAGGAATAGTACTTATCTGAGTGTTTTAGGTTTCCTACATTTTTCATTCTATATACCTGGAAAATTGCAAGTATATCTTTATTTAGCTAGAAAATACATTGTGTAGAGAGGCAAGAATGTAGATTTATTTATACCTATGCATACATATTTAAAAAGAAAATATTATAAACTCTGCAAAACAGAATTTTCTGCTTAACTTTTGGATACATTAATGCACGTTGTTTATTTCCCTTTAACTCTGGCATCTGATAGGTGGGAAATAGAATTTTGCAAGCCTATATTACATTACTAGATTAAACCGTAATCTTTTCTGGCTCTCTTATTTATAGGATGTATACACGGCTTTACAAAGATTCTCTTTTAAGACTGAGCACATTGAAGAAGCAATGAAAAATACACTTTTATATGGTGGTGATCTCCACTCTGCACTTGACTGGCTTTGTTTAAACCTTCCCAATGGTGAGTATGTTGACAAAAAATAGTTTTTGTCAGAAGAGAAATAGGACCTGCTAAGCAGTAACATTACTACTGCTATGAAGTAGTTAAATACAATGTTTCTCTAAGACTAGTAGTTGCAGTAGTGTTCCTCTTCTAGATGAACAGCTGACTGGTCGTGGGATATTTTAGTGTACGAAGTCTTGTGGTCTTGCTGTTCTTACGCTTGGAGTTCTGTGGAAGTCCAATGAGCAGATGTACTATCTTACATAAATGCTGAAGCCTAATATTTTTTTCAGTTTGTCTTCTTCTAGCTGGTTCCCAGCACAGTTTGAAATATTTTCCGGTAATTATTATTGATATTTTCTGTGACATATTTTTCCTTTACTTTGAAGATGCCTTGCCTGAAGGTTTTAGCCAGCAATTTGAAGAACAGCAGCAGAAACCCAGAGCAAAATTTTGTTCTGCTGTGTCACAACGTGGAACGCCGCCTCACTTAGAAGATAACAAAAAGAAAGAAAATGGCCCTGAAACTAAGGTAATCTAAAAATCTAATCTGTAGTTACTTGGGGTGGGGGGCGGGCAGGGAACAGAGAACAAAACTTTCTAAAATATGGGAGTTGCACTGATTTCCAACACTGATGTGGAAAGCTTATGAAAGTGTTGTATGATTAATAATTGTCACTTGCATTTTCATTTCAGTAGAATGGTAGTTTAAAGGTATTTTTCCTGTGGGTTCTAGAAGGTTCTTCGAAGTTCTTTTTTGTGGTAAAGCACAGCGAATCTCATGAAATTTAGATTAGGTATTAGGAAGAAATTCTTTTCTGTGGGGATGATGAGACACTGGGACAGGTTGCCCAGAGAAGCTGCTGATGCAGTGTTCAAGGCCAGGATGGATGGGGCTTTGAGAAACTTGCTGTAGTAGAAGGTGTCTCTGCCTGTGACAGGGGGGGGTGGAAGTAGATGATCTCAAGGTCCTTCCCAATGCAAGCCATTCTATGATTCTATAGCTTTATTTCTTGATTTTATCCTGTAATGAGTTTATTCTGTTTATTTATATGTGGCACTCTCTACACACTTGTCAGGGTTTAAGTTTGCCTATGTACTGTAAGTGTTTTGATTTCTGTGGTTATGGAATCTTAAACTAGAAAACATAACGATTCCATGCAAATTATTTCATTTTTTACAGTGATTGTTATTCTAGTGGAAAGATCTATTTAAGTGTATAGTGGGATATTCATCCTGGTTGGGAAAGCTTGCTCCATTTTTTTCTTGCCTCATATATAAATATAATTTATATATAAAATCTTGAACAGTAGTTCCTGGATACTGGTAGAAAAAAACATTGTTATCACATACTTTATCATCATTTTTCACTTATATTGCTCTTCTTAGGAAACAAATGTGAGGAAAGAGAAAGAATTGACTATGAAGGAATGGATTTTGCGATATGCTGAGCAACAGAGTGATGAAGAGAAGGATGAATCTGTGAAAGACACAGATGAAGAAAAATTTGACCCAGTAAGACAGAATAATGCTTTATGGAAGTCTTTCTAAAAACTAATATGTCTGGTGTATTTGCATGTGGTGGATCTATTTGTTACAAATTGGGGATTGAAAACTTTTTTTACATTACCAGTAATGTGTCAGGCTACTAAAGGAAAATTTGTTGAAGCTTCTTTTTTAAGTTGTTTTTCCTCTCCCATATTACTTGTGCTGCATTCAAAATGTTGAATGTAATATGTGGGAAAGAAGAATTTAAAATACACTTCTGTGAGACTGAATGAGTTAATATCAGATTCTGGGAGGTTTTGACTGTTAGTTAAATAAAAAACTCATTGTTTCTCCATTAAGTAAGCTTGGTATAAAGAATAAAAAAACCCGCACTTTATTATGAAGGTCATTGAAAGTGACAAGCATACTCTATTTAACTTGTAATTAATAATTCTGTTTGAAATAGAATGAGAGGTATGTACATCTGTCTGCCAAGCTTTCAGAAGCGAAAGAACAAGCAAGCATCTCCAAGCAAGACAAAGACAAGCAAGGCCAGAAGGCAGCACAAGAAAAAATAAGAAGAATTCAGCAAGGTAGAGTTACGCAAGTTACCTGTGTTTTATTTTCTGGCCTGTATGTTTGTTAGGCAATTAAGTCTTGGAGTCAGGTTGAATTGAAAATGATTTTGTTATCTTTAATGCCACTGTGTAAAATGAAGGCTTTTCTGAATCTGTTCTTTCTCAACCAAATTCTAATAAGCCAATAACTTTGCACTAGTTCTGGTTTTGCGCACTCAGTATGAATTAATATAGTTGTTTTTTAAGCAGTTGGTGGATGTAAGTTATATTCTCTCTGACAGAAATGGCAGTACTTGAGGAACATCCAGTATTTAATCCAGCTATAAAGATTTCAAACCAACAGCAAAATGAAAAGAAAAAAAATCCCTCACCTCAACCTCAGGAAACCACTTTGAATTTGAGCTTGCTTGAAAAACTTGATGGTGCTGCAAAGGAAGACAAAGGTGCGTTGGAAGTTGTTCAGTACAAGCTTGAGTCATACCACAAATTTCTAGGATTAGTTCTTGTTTTTCTAGGTTTGCAGTGGTGAGTGAACAAGCTCTGATTGTGGGAAAGGAAGATGCACTATTGCAGAACTAATTAGCTTGGAAAAGACCTCTGAGATTGAGTCCAACCTGTGACCAAGCACCACCATGTGCACTAGACCATGGCACTGAGTGCGAAGTCCTTTCTAATTAGCTTGGAAAAGACCTCTGAGATTGAGTCCAACCTGTGACCAAGCACCACCATGTGCACTAGACCATGGCACTGAGTGCGAAGTCCAGTCTTTCCTTTAACACCTCCAGTGATGGTGACTCTGCCATCTCCTTGGGCAGCGCAATCCAATGCTTGACAACCCTTTCTGTGAATAAATCCCTGCGAATGTCCAGCCTGAACCTCCCCTGATGCAGATTGAGGCTTTGCCCTCTTGATGTATCACTGGGAGAAGAGGCTGATCCCCACTTGGCCACAGCCTCCTTTCAGGCAGTTGTAGGAAGTGATAAGGTCACCCCTACGCCCCCTTTTCTCCAGGCTAAACCCCCCCAGCTCCCTCAGCTGCTCCTCACTGGACTTGTGCTCCAGACCCTTCCCCAGCTCCGCTACCCTCCTCTGGACTCCCTCCAGCACCTCAATGTCTTTCTTGGAGTGAGGGGCCCAGAGCTGGACACAGCACTCGAGGTGTGGCCTCACCAGTGCTGAATGCAGGGGACAATCCCTGCCCTGCTCCTGCTGGCC
This sequence comes from Callaeas wilsoni, assembly GCA_013398955.1. NCBI lineage: Eukaryota > Metazoa > Chordata > Aves > Passeriformes > Callaeidae > Callaeas > Callaeas wilsoni. The sequence goes on along the minus strand of VWPU01012057.1, from coordinate 111,094 downwards.
ACACTATTGCTGATCCAGGCCAGGATGCCATTGGCCTTCTGGGCCACCTGGGCACACCCTGGCTCATGTTCAGCTGCTGTCACCAGCACCCCCAGGTCCTTTCCAGCCACTCTGTCCCAGCCTGTGGCACTGCTTGGGGTTGTTGTGACCCAAGGGCAGGACCTGGCACTGGGCCTTGTTGATGCTTACAGCACTGGCCTCAGCCCATTGTTCCAGCCTGTCCAGATCCCTCTGGAGAGCCTTCCTGCCCTCCAGCAGATCAGCACTCCCGCCCAACTCAGTGTCATCTGTGTACAGTCTGTCTCACTGACCAAGCTGACTTTAAAGGATCTGTACTTGTTTTAGCAGATTACATTGAAAGCTGTTTTTGTCATGCTGTCATGTCTTAAAAATCGTTTTTTTCGGTTTTTTTTCAGTTGTAGGGCTAGTTGCTGTTTCAGTCACCCTCTTATGTTTTTAAATTATTTTCATTGTAAATCTTCAAACTGTTAGATTATTTTCTAATAACCAAACTTTAATGAAAGTTCTAAAATTATTGGGTGATCAAATATAACAAAGTACTGTAATTAATTTTCTGCCAGATACTTCTGTAGGAAAAGCAGAAATTTCTGCCATGTGTCATCAATACCGGTCTTTCTGCAAAGCATTTCAGAAAATAGTGCTATCTAGGTAAACAGATGTGAATAAAAGGTGTAAAAGTTGCTTCAAAGGAATGTAAAATAAATTTTAGGAGATGTTGAAGTATGTTTTTCTGGTCTCGCAGTGAAAAAGAGAGAACCACTAGATATAAGAAATTTTGATTATAGTGCTCGAAGCTGGACTGGTAAATCTCCAAAACAATTTTTGATTGACTGGTGCAGAAAGAATTTTCCGAAGAGCCCAAATCCTGCTTTTGAAAAAATTCCTGTTGGAAAATACTGGAAATGTAGGTATGTATTTCCTGTAATCTTTACGTTTGCCTTCGGGTTCATTTCAAAATAAAAATTCTGGTCAATTCTGTCTTGTTGATAGAGACTTGTATTAATATAATGTGTTTAACACAAACTCTTTTTTAGTCCATCAGGGAGGTATCTTACTCTGGATAGCCCTGCAAAAGTGATACTTGGACTAGACAAAGTCATAAAAATAAGATTCTAGTGAGTGATCTGATAAAGCAGGGATAAGGGTTTTTTATTTGTGTACTGCTGAATGAAAGATTACTCTGAAGCACACCTGTAAGATAGACTTGACCAATTTATATTTGGTATTCTTATTCAAAGTAACATATTAAATGAAAGATTCAAGTTTATGAATACCAAAATCCCTCTGGAAATTGTTTAAAATAAAGAGGAAGTTAAAAATGTGTATCAAAGCTGCCATAAATTTGTAGGCAAAATGGTGCAATATCTTACTTTTAAATTTCTTCGAGAAATCAAGTCTAAAATATAGAGTTGTCAAGAAGAATATTACCATGTATGAATAGAGTAGACACAACACTATAAATGAGCAATGCTTCTTGAAGGGACCAAATAAAAGAGCTTGTTTTTGTGCTCAAGCTAAAACCTACTAATAGACTTACACCCCTAAGAATATCGGAAATTTGACTGCTGCTCTGACTCATTTTTATCTGTTAAACAGATGTTTGCATCTCAGTGGATCATTAAATGTCATCTTGATCTATCTTGAGTAGTTGCAAGCACACAAATACTTAGTCCTTCTTCCAAAGCATTTAACCTTGGTGGTAGTCTGTATGTGCATAAATACTTCTGCCTTGAAGAAAATGAAGATGTTTGTGAAGAGAAAAAAGCCCCACAAATTCACTGCTGGAATCTTTGCTGAAAATGTTATGTCATAGGTATTTTCTGTTTATATCAGTATCAAAAAATTGAGATAAATGCCTTTGAAATTTCTCTTTAAGGGTCAGGATTATCAAGTCACAAGATGATGTAATCGCAATGTGTCCTACAATCGTAACAGAAGATAGTATGCAAGCACAACATCTAGCTGCTACTTTGGCACTCTACCATTTAACCAAAGGACAAGTGAGTTTCTTAGCAATATTACTGTTCTTGGCCTTGTATCTGTTTCTGCACTTTTTTGTTACGGTGTCTATAGTTAAGTTCTAAAAATAGTTTCATGTAGTATTTCCCATTAAATTCTTTGCTTCCATTATGTATTCATTTGTTTTTATCTAATTGTGCATATACTTTGCAGCATAGAGAAGGGATATTTTTTGGTAAAGCTATACTTTCAGTCTTGTAAAAACTGAAAGCTAATTGAAAATAAAAATGTATTGTTGATGTTTCTATTACTGCTTTCATAGTTTCTATATTTAGAATGGTTTCCTACTTGTTTTTGTCATATCTTTTGACATTTGAGTTTGTTTACGCATAAAATATTAGTGATGCTACTAATAGTACGTAATGTAATTTTTTTCTGCTTTTTGCACCTGAAGTCAGTTCATCAGTTGCTGCCTCCTACCTACCGAGATGTCTGGCTAGAATGGAGGGATATAGAAAAGAAAAAGGAAGAAGAAAGCAAGATAGAAACCAACAAGCCACGTGATACCTTTATTGCTAAATTGTTAAACAAACTCAAACAACAACAGCAGCTACAGTCTGAAAACCAGCCAAAACTATCTGAGGGTCCTGAAGATTCCTGGGAAAACTTAGTTTCTGATGAGGACTTCAGCAGTCTCTCCCTTGAGACTTCAGATGCAGATAATTTGGAACCTTCAAGGATTTTGTTTAAGAAGCTGCAGAGTTCCTCCAGATACCAGAGGCTTCTGAAAGAGAGACAGGAGTTACCTGTGTTTAAGCACAGATACTCGATTGTAGAAACTCTTAAAAAACACCGAGTAGTTGTTGTCGCTGGTGAAACAGGCAGTGGGAAGAGTACCCAGGTGCCCCATTTCTTGTTAGAAGACTTGTTGCTAGATGAAGGATCAACAAAATGCAACATTGTTTGCACCCAACCGCGAAGAATCTCAGCCGTGAGTCTGGCAACCAGGGTTTGTGAAGAGCTGGGCTGCGAATCAGGGCCAGGAGGAAAAGTAAGAAGTGTCTTAATTCCTTTGCTTGTCTTGATCAAATACAGGGGACCAGATTGTTGACAAAAAGAACATTATTTCTTATGCAACCAACTGGATGTTAATTTTCTCTTGAAAAGGACTTCTCAGTATGTCAGTTGTTTCTTTTTGTCTTGTCACTTGTGAACCTGTAGGTGTCCATATATGTTTCCTGAAATCTTCAGAGGCTGATGTAGAGCAACAGTGTTTCATAGCTGGAATGGTCAAAGATTTGAGCAGATTGCCCAGAGACTGTTGGGTTGCTATCACTAGGGATGAAGCAAAGTCCCCTGAATAAGGCTCTGAGCAATCCAGTCTGGCCTTGAGTGAGGTCGTGCTTTGAGAGAGGCCCTTTACAACACAAGTTATTTTGTTATTTGAAGAAAGCTGAAGTCCTGTATTTGTTAGGGTAATTTATGCAAAAATGTTTTTGAGACTGTCAAAAAGTCCTGAAAACCCTGATTTTACCAGCTCTTTGCTACTCTAGATAAACTTCGTGTGTTTTTCCATTCTTAACAAAGGAAAATACTTGTATGGAAGTCTGGCAGTCATTCATAATACTACTTAATTAGCATTTTGTGCAGTGTCTGAATCTGACAGTTACTAAATTTCAGTTAATTTTGAATATTGTTAGCTTATATGTTATTTTAAGTTATTCTATATTTTTAATTTATTTTTTAAGAATTCCCTGTGTGGATATCAAATTCGTATGGAATCAAGAACAGGAGACGCTACCCGACTGCTGTACTGTACAACAGGTGTCCTGCTTCGGAAACTTCAAGAAGATGGTCTTCTTTCAAGTATATCTCATGTTATTGTAGATGAGGTTATCAGTTCTTTACTATTCTGCAGAAATTACAGTTATTCTGGGCCTTGACATGTACTAAATTCTTGCTATAGATGTGTTTTTCTAATTCTAGGTACATGAAAGAAGTGTCCAGTCTGATTTCTTGCTAGTGATCCTGAAAGAGATCTTGCATAAACGTTCAGACCTGCACCTGATTTTAATGAGTGCCACTGTAGACAGTGAGAAGTTTTCCAGCTATTTCTCACACTGTCCTATTTTAAGGATCTCAGGGAGGAGCTACCCAGTTGAGGTAGGTAGATGTTTATTTTTATTATGTAAGGCACTTCGTATGTCTGTATACAGTGTTTGCCTGGTTAGTATCTATATATATCACTTTTTTTTTAACGAGAAATACAGATCTTTATGTATTTCAAGGACTTGTAGTCCTTTTTCTCTCACAAAAATATAGTAGCTTGAGGGCTTTGGAGTACATAGTGTACCATTTTTTTGTGATGGATTTATTGATTACAATCAGTCCATCAGTGACACTTTGATTTTTCTCTGTTCAACCTAGGCAGAAAGGAAAGCATTAAAGAATTCCTCCCACACCCCCTGTAACTTTGTCAGTGCACTCTTACGTGTTTTTCTTACACATGCTATGTAGGCTATGGGAAAGGTTATGTAGTGATCAGGTGGAGAAGCCCATTAGCAAACTTGTAGCAGCTCTAAGGTTAGGTTTTCAAAAATCGTAAGACAGTTTAAGTTGAAATTTTCAAGATTTATTACAAGATTAAGGCATGCCCTATTCAACTGTTACGTAAGCTTTAAAAAGTGAGAGATTGCTGATTAGTTTTTGACATGCCTTGTGTTTTTTCTTTAAATTTTCACTAAAGATTTTCCATGTTGAAGATGTAATTGAAGCAACTGGCTATGTTTTGGAGAAAGACTCAGAATATTGTCAGAAGTTCTTGGAGGAGGAAGAGGAAGTAACAGTAACTGTTACTGGTAAAGGTGGAAGTGCTACAAAGCACCAGGTGAAACAGGCATTTTTAGTTTTGTCTTGGAAACTTTGGGAGGTTTTATTGTTTAATCATTTTGGTTCCTTAGAATTAAATGTGATTGATTGTAGAGTGTCCAATACTCTTTTGGTTTATAAAAGACAGACACAATGGTACTCCTACTAATATATATGAATGCTGCACCCTTTTGATTGTCACTCCAACTCCCATATAGCTTTCTCAATTTTGCTGTATTTGTCATTGAGGTCTCTTGTAGATTCCCAGCTCTAGATCTATGAGCAGCAGCAGGGAAACCTTTTTTTTTTTTTTTTTTTCCCCCCTCAAAGAATTCTCCTACATAGTGAACCTAACAACAGAAGAGAAAAGGCCTTATCCTTCTTACCTGAAAAACTCCCAAGATCCTCCAACCTGGCATGCCAAATGAGATGATTTACATGAGATTGTTGCATAGACCTTTTTTTGTTTAGCAGGTTATGGTTAATCCTTAGGTACTCTACAGTGACAGCTCTATGTGCTTTTTGATCAAAACTCTTGAAGAGAAGATTCTATCAGCACCATCTGACTTTGGCAGCTTAGGCTGTTCATCTAGACTATGTATTTTGAGAAGATACCTGTTTGCTCCAACTTGCTTTGCAAGATTTCTGAAAATTTAGCTTGTTACAATTGAACAGTTATACTTATGTTGAAAAATAGTCTGGTGTGCTCTGCCAATTGTTTTCCTTCCATACAGAAGGATATGTAGTGTCAAGATTCCTTAAGTGTTTGAGTAACAATGAAATAGTTTACAATAGTGCCACTTAGCATAGTTTCTATATTAAGATATATGAGGTATGTAAGATGTCTGGAAACAATTCAAATGTATGTCTCTCCTGCTAACTCTTCTTTTTTCCTGTTCCAAAACACTGCAGCAGTTGCCATCTAGTTAATTCTTGATTTTCATTGCAACTGTTAGTTGAGAAGGGTGAGGTGAGAGAGAGGGAAACGGTGAAACTAGTTTCTTACACCCCAAAGTAGGAGTTTTGAAAGAAGAGTATATATCTCGTTATCTCAGTTTGAACTGATACCAGCTGAATGCCAGATATGGACCTGTGGCCTGTTTACTTCTTGGACAGACTTTAATTTTTACCTTTTTTTAAAATCTGGAGTGTCATTTAATGGTCGTAGATACCTATACACATTATGTAGGTGGTTGTGATTTAATCTAACTCACATGGGTTTTGGTGGGAAGTTAGTTAAATTTCTCTTATCCCTATCTCTCTTTCGAGTGAATGGCAAATTCACCTTCTGCTCTCTTACATTCTTCTAAAATACTAAGAATGTGATTTTTTTTTTTTTTTTTTCTGCTTACTCTTTTTTTTTTTAGGAGTATGTCCCAGTCCAGTCTGGATCTGGTATTGATTTGGCTCCTTACTATGCGAAGTATAGCAGTCGTACACAGCAGGCCATCTTATACATGAACCCTTACAAGATCAACCTTGAACTTATTTTGGAGTTGCTTGCATACTTAGGTACAGTCCCCTTCTTAAGAAGTTTATGTACTTGGGGTTGTCCTTTGGACCTATTTTTCAGTGCTTTCTACTGATAATGAAGTACTTGACTTGTTCTTAAATGAAAGATCCTAAAAAGCATTAACCACAGGGCCTAGCATTAGTTCCTGTTATTCTGTGAAACTGTTTGCAATGCATATTTGTTTTAACTATATGCTTGTACTGTAATTTTGCAGATAGAAGTCCCCAGTTCAAGAATATTGAAGGTGCTGTGCTGATCTTTTTACCAGGCCTTGCTCATATCCAACAGCTGTATGATCTCATTTCAGCCGACAGAAGATTTAACTTGCATGACAGGTAATACAGATTTTTTTTTTTTCAGGTAATACTCTAAGTTACAACCCAACAAATACATTCATTAAGGTTTGCTATTCTTGTAAAAGGAAACTGAGAGTTATACCTCTGAGCTACTTGTGCTACAAATGTACTTTTTCTGCAATACAAATGTACTTTTACTACGGTACAAATGTACTTTTACCACTATAGTCTAAAAGTTATACAAGCAAAAATGACAGATACTCAGAAATGGTGTGATAAATTTTCTTTTATTACTTTCTCTTTTATTCTTCAACAAATTTACTTAATCAAAAGCACTTGACTACTTCTTTTCCACTTCTTAGGGTATGGAAGCTGCCATACCTGGGATACAGATTTCTGTGGCTTACTGTTTACATGGAAGTGACTACTTCCTGAGAAGAGCTCCAGAGCATCTGGATCTACCAAGAGAAATGGCCTAGGGTTGTAGTGACAGATAATTTCAAAATTTATTTTTTGGGTAACTAAAAGTTAGCAACAGAACTGCATAAAAGGAACAATTGCAGTCAAATGCTAAATATTTGTTGATGGACTGAGATGTAAAGGTCTGGAAGAGAAGCAAAGTACCAGTCTCTGTGGCTGTCTCATCTCTGAAGGCCTTTATTACTCAAATTTGCATGTGTTTGTAGTGGTCCTTGTCTTGGAAGCACAGTTTAAAAAACTTGGGTTTACGGACACCTAGCTGCCTTTATTGCTAGGCTCTTACTGTAAAGTAATCAGCAGTTCTGCAGGTTTACGCTTTTTCCTGCGTTTTTACTGAATGGGAGGACATCCCTAGGAACTAATTAGGTTATTTTTTCTAGATATTGTAATAAAACAGTGAAGCAGACTTTCATACCTAATCATACAAAGTTTTACTCTTTCAATTGCCTATTATAGTTGCTTTCTCCAAATGTTGTCATGATGCTGATCTTATTTTTTTACTCTGTTATTTGATAAGTGTATATTTATTATAGTAATTTCTTGTTCTAGGCACAGGTTGATAGCTTTGCATTCTGTTCTTTCAACTCAAGATCAAGCAGCTGCATTTACAATACCTCCTCTTGGTATTAGAAAGGTAATATTTACAAAGTTCACAACTGAAAAGGGAAATCTTTTGTGGGTGCAAATCTGAATTGTTATATCATACAGAATTACACAACAACCAGTTGTTCCTAGAATTTCCTCTCTGCAAAGAAATTGGTGCTCTGTAATGGGTACAGGCTAATACGCTGTGAAAATTTTGACAGTATTAAACAAATTCTTAAACCTAATATTTTTCTGTGAACTTCCTTAATTATTTATTATTATAATAAATATTATAATTATAATATTACTGTCCTGTATTTTAACTGTTGTTAACCAGTAACTGTGGCTTTTATCTAGGAAAAATACAGTTTTATTTACTGCACTATGTAATTAATTGTTGATTAATTTTGTCAGATACTAGCCAGTAATTTTGATGGCTTATAAAACAAAATGTGAGTGTGAAATTCTTTCTTAGCTTTTAATTTCTCTTGTTGGGGAAAACGAGGCCATTTTCCAAGCCATGTAGCTTTTAATTATTTGTCAGATTATTTAAGGAAGTATTTCTGGCTAAACTATTTTAACCAGACTTGCTCCATAATACTGATTTAAAGGATGAAACCTGTTAGACATTCCAGTTCTTCTATTTCTGCTATGTTACCCTTTCCAGATTGTTTTGGCAACCAATATAGCAGAGACAGGTATTACAATACCAGATGTTGTCTTTGTAATTGATACTGGGAGAACAAAAGAAAATAGGTAAGAGTTTTATTTTTGTCAATCATACTGTGATTACTGTAAATATCTGAAGGATAGAACTGCAAGAATTTTGTAGTATCCTTATTAAACTACAGTTCTGGATATAGAAACGTGCTGAGCTCATTTAACAGCTTGCAGTTTTAGGTACAAGTTTGAGATGTATCTTTGGAGTTTCAAATGGTTAGAAGAACAAGGGAAGTTCATAGTGGTTGTAATGTATGGATAATCATGGTTAAGTACTGTTTTTAAAATGAAGGACTTTTTTTAATACTATCTCAACTTTAAAAAGTTATTTTTTGTTCACTTTAAATGTGAAAAGCCCACACAATCTGTTAGAATAATTCTGAATTGCCAAGGACATGAAATAATAAAGCTTTCATTTTTCCAATATTTACACTTTCACTCGTGAGTTGTATTCAAGGTTATGTAATACGCAGTTCCTACCAAATACGCTTAGTTTTCAAAACTAAATGTATTTTCAAATAATTGCTCATTAGATGTATTGTCAATATGGTGGTGTTCAGGTTGTATATACATGAAAATTTTAATTCTGAAATCTGAACAGACTTGCTTTGTAATTTTTAAGGTATCATGAAAGCAGTCAGATGAGTTCCCTGGAAGAGACCTTTGTTAGTAAAGCTAGTGCTCTGCAGCGACAAGGAAGAGCTGGACGTGTTAGGGACGGCTTCTGCTTCCGAATGTACACGAGAGACAGGTATTGTAAATGTAGCAAAACTTGGTAAATTGCATAGATACCATTGTGGTTTTTTCTATGCAAAACCAAGAATTCTTGTTGGAATTAACTTTATTTACTGCAAACCAGAAAGATAAAACTGGAAAAAAAACTCAAGCAAGACAAGAATTTGAATATCATATGTGTAAAGTGTTACAGTATTCTTTCACACTTTTTAAAGAAGTTAATTTTATTCTTAGTATTTCTATAATATGTTTTTTAAAAAGTATTCATAATTAAAGGAAAAGTGCAGCACAAGGAATTGTAGAACATCAGTTTTTAACAACACCTACTTGGCTCACATCAAAGGTGTGGAAACCTTACCTCTTGAACTTTGAATTTACCAGGCAAATCTGTAGGTTTCTGAGGAGGTATCTCTATGGACAAGAGATGGGGGCACTGCAGAATTCGTTTCTGTTACTGTGGTGGAATAACCTTTTTCCTGCTTCCATGAAAGCCTGGACTGAATTTCAGCTGAGAAACAATTAAGGCTAAAGTCTTTTGATGTAACCAATGAAGTGTGCCATTTAGTCACATACAAGACTTTCCAGTTGTGAAAGCATTTGACAGACTTGTTTTGAAAATTGGGGTTTCCTGCCTTTCCCTCTCTGACTAAAACTTGTTTTTTAAAGCCGCAACACGTCTTAATTCAAAGTATAAATGGCTTACCCATGCTACTCTCTTCCTTGCCCCTAAAGAGATAAACTGCAAAGAATGACTATGTAAAAACCAGATTTACAAGTTTAATTCAAAGATTTAGTTGAATGTATGTTTTTCTGTGTTTTTATGATGATGCAGGTTTGAAAGTTTCATGGAATATTCTGTTCCAGAAATACTGCGTGTGCCTTTGGAGGAATTATGCCTTCATATTATGGTATGGTTTTTGCTTTTAGAATTGCTAGTCTTGTGTGGTGGGTTGGCCTTGGCTGGACGCTGGGTCGCCCCAAAGCTCGTCTATTACTTTCTTCCTCAGCTGGATGGGACAGAAAATACAACAAGAGGCTCATAGCTAGAGATAAGTTCACAGAGATGACTCACCAATTACCGTTCCAGGCAAAACAAACTTGATTTGTGGAAATTAATTGAATTTATAACTAGTTAAGTTAGAGTAGGTTAATGAGAAGTAAGAACCAAATCTTATACACACCTTCCATCTCTCTTTCCTGGGCTTAACTTTATTTCCAGTTCACTAGGTCTTGCCCTCCATCAGCACAGGGAGATGGAGAGTAGCGGTTTTGGTCAGTTTATCACACATTGTTTCTGCTGCTGCTTCCTCCTCAGGGAAAGAGAGGACTCCTTGCCCTGCTCCAGCTTGGGGTCCCTTCCACTGAAGGGAGGCAGTCCTTTACAAGCTTTTGCAATGTGAACCCTTCCCACAGGTTGCAGTTTTTCATGAACTGCTCCAGCATGGATCCCCCTCAGGGTCATAAGTTCTGCCAGCAAATCTGCTGCAGTGCAGGCTCCTCTCTTCATGGCACCGCCAGGAGCCTGCTCCAGTGTGGGCTCTCCACAGGGTAACAACCTCCTTCAGGCATCCACCTGCTGTGGTGTGGGCTCCACCATGGACCTCCATGAGCTGCAGGAGCACAACCTTCCTCACTGTGCTGCAGCAGTTGGAGAACCTCCTCCCCTTCTGTCTTCACTGATTTTTAGTGTCTTCAGAGTTGTTCTTGTCCACTTTTCTTTGGCTGCAATTCGTTTCTGTGCAATAACATCCTGGAGGCATGACCACCATCACTGATTGACTTGGCCATGACCAGCAGTGGGTCTGCCCTGGAGCTACCTGGCATTGGCTCTGCTGGACATAGGGGAAGCTGCTCTCAGCTTCTCACCATACTCATCCATGTAGCCCCTAAACCTAGCCACACAAGCCCAATACACCTTGTTAGCTACAAATACTATGCATGCTTTTGGAGGAATTACACCTTCATACTATTGCCTGTTTTGGAATTATTGACCGTAGTAGCTAAAAAGGTTTGTTGCAACAGGCCTGATCCAGTGTAATTACAGCTTCTCTCACAGGTCAGAGGGTAACCCAGCACCTGACTGCTGTAAAATACGAGCGTGCTGTTCAGTGAGAATAGGGTACTATATGATTCCAGTTTGCCTCAGAGTGACAATTGAAACTCTGCTAAATCGCCTTCTAATTGACTTATGTTTAAGGGAGCAATTCCATTATCTCTCACCGCATCTTAGATGAGTAGGATGTGTATGGGAAAGCTAGCAACCTGGCAAATTAGTGCTAGCTTGAACTGCATCCCATCAGGATTGAGACTCTCCTGCTCATCAGTGATCATTGGTAACACTTCTCTGAACAGTGGTCATGCAATATGAAGCCTTTCCAAGCAATGAAGTTTTGTTAACCTAATGTGGGGTACATCAGCCTTCTGAGAAGCAAGACGTTTCTTTGGTGGGGAGGGAATGTGAACTTTTGATGCAAGAACAGCTTTCCAGTTTTCTGTGTAGCTGTTAGAAAACTTTTTTATTATAAATTTTTGTACTGAAATACATGTCCCTTTACTTCACAGAAATGCAGTCTTGGCTCTCCTGAAGACTTTCTTTCCAGAGCATTAGATCCACCACAGCAGCAAGTAATTGGTAATGCAATGAACCTGTTGAGAAAGATTGGTGCTTGTCAGTTAAATGAGCCCAAGCTGACTCCATTGGGCCAGCACCTTGCAGCCCTTCCTGTAAATGTAAAGATCGGCAAAATGCTTATATTTGGTGCTATATTTGGCTGCTTGGATCCTGTGGTGAGTAAAAAAAAAAATTTTAAAAGTATAGAAATTTTAAACTCTTTCCAATTAATCTGATTTCTTGTAATGTATTTTGAAAATATGTTCCAAGTTAAAATGTTTTCTTTAAGATGAGGGCACCCAGACATCATGGATGGGAATAATATAAGTGTTCTTTATGGCTGGACTCAAGGATCTTAAAGGTCTTTTCCAACTTAAAATTATTCTATGATTCTAAACTCCTAGGTACTCTCCACAGTGGATAATCAGGGTTGGTCTCTGGTTCTGTCCATGGTGATCCCAGAGAATCTAACATTTAAAGAAAATGTCCTCTTACATGTGGGTTAGGCAGTCTGGATTGCCCCACAGTTTGTGGCCAAGAACATAATCAAAGTTATTGCAAATTAATTGATTGGTAATTTATTTATAAAGACTGGCATAGTTTACATTTTCACCTAATCCATTTAATTCACTGCAAATTAGGAGAACTTCATTGCTCTGTCATTCAGCAAAATATTTCATGTGAGTTTTGAGATTTAATGTTTTTTATCCTTGCATATAAGGCACTGTGTAAGAGGCGGCTTTAATATAAGCAAGTGCTGAATTCTGTTCGGGAAATTGTTATGGTGCTGAGTTTTCCTTGAAACTTGGTAGAAGATAAACTATAATTAAATATTATCTACTCTTCTTAGAGTACAAGAGCTAGCGATTCTCAGGTGTGACAAATCAGACAGGGAGGACAATCCATGGGTATGAGTGAAGACCTGCTGGTCCAACTCAAGGGCAACAGGCAAATGCATAAGCAGTGCAGAAGCAAGGACGTGTGTCCTGGAAAGAGTATAGGGATGCAGTCTAGTTGTGTAGAGATAGGGTCAGGAAGGCCATGGCAAAGATAGAGCTGAACGTCGCAAGGGACACAAAGAGGAGTAAGAAGGGGTTATATAGCTATGCCAGCCAGAAAAGGAAGGTCAAAGAAAATGTACCCCAGCTGATGAACTGGTAACAACACATGAGGAGAAGGCTGAGGTACCCAATGTTTTTGCCTCACTTATCAATGGCAACTTCTCTTGCAGCACTCAGGTGAAATCCCAGGTGACTAGAAAAGGGGAAACATTGTACCTATCTTTCTTTAAAAAAAGTAGAAAAGAGGGCCTTAGGGACTACTGATCTGTCAGCTTCAGTTCTGTACCTGGGAAGATCGTGGAACAGATCCTCCTAGAAATGTGCTGCAGCACTTGGAGAACAGGGAGGTGATTCAAGATACCAGCATGGCTTGACCAAGGGCAAGTCCTGCCTGACCAACCCAGTGGCCTTCTGTGGTGGAATGACTACATCAGTGGACAAGGGAAAGGCTACATATTTGTTTATCTGGACTTCAGTAAAGCCTTTAACATGGTTCCCCACAACATCCTTCTCTCTACATTGGAGAGAGATGGATTCAGTGGATGAACTATTGGATGGATAAGAAAGTGGTTGTACAGTCCCATCCAGAAGGTGATGGTCAATGGCTCAGGGTCTCAGTGGATGTCAGTGACAGAGTGATGTCCCTCAGAGGTCTGTATTGGGAACAATGTTATTTAATATCTTTATCAGTGACATAGATGAAGAGATTGAGTGCACCCTCAGCAAATTTGAAGATGACCCCAAGCCGAGTGGTGCTGTTGACACATCTGAAGAATGGGATGCCATCGAGAGGGACCTGAAGAAGTGGGGAGATGTGAAGCTCACCAGACAAAGTGCTGGTGCTGCACCAGGGTCAGGGCAACCCCTGGTGTCAACACAGGCTGGGGATGAAGAGATCCAGAGCAGCCCTGAGAGAAGGACTTGGGGATGCTGGTGGGTGAGAGGCTGGACATGACCCAGCCAAGGCACTCACAGCCCAGAGAGCCAAACGTGTCCTGGGCTGCATCCAGAGCAGTGGGGGCAGCAGGGCCAGGGAGGGGATTCTGCCCCTCTGCTATGCCTTCATGAGACCCCACCTGGAGTTCTGGATCTAGCTCTGGGGGCCCCAACACAAGAAGGATATGGACCTGCTGGAGTGAGTCCAGAGGTTATGACAGAGTTGCTCAGAGGATTGGAGTACCTCTCGTTTGAGGAAACCGGGAGAACTGGGGTTGTTCAGCCTAGACAAAAGGTTCCAGCATGACATAATTGCAGCTTTTCAGTATCTGAAGGGCATTGGAGAGGAACTTACAAGGACATATGGTGACAGGACAAGAGGGAATGGGTTTAAACTGAAATGGGATTGGTGTTGATACAATATCAGGAAGAAATTCTTTACTGTGAGGGTGGTGAGGCACTGGAACAGGTTGACAGAGAAGTTGTGGATGTCCCATCCCTGGAAGTGTTCAAGGCAAGGCTGGGTGGGGCTTTGAGCAACCAGGTTTAGCGGAAGGTGTCCCTGCCTGTAGCAGGGCTTGAAATTAGGTGATAACTTTAAGGTCCCTTGCAACTCAAGCCTATAATTCTGTGATAATGATAAAAGAAAATTTAAGACTATTTGTATTATAAACCTGTAAGCTTATAATAAAATACTTTAAAGTGATGTGTACTTTATAATTGCAGGCGACTCTGGCTGCTGTTATGACAGAAAAATCCCCGTTTACTACACCTATTGGTCGGAAAGATGAAGCAGATCTTGCAAAATCATCCCTAGCTATGGCAGTTTCAGACCATATAACAATCTATAATGCTTATCTAGGGTAAGTGATGATTCTCCTATGCTCATAACTAGTAGCAGATAACACTTAAGTAATGCAGTTATGTAAAGAATCCTTAATATCTCTTGAACTGCTTTCACTTCAAGATTTTTCTCTTCAGAGTAACAATAGATTGTCAAATACTGTAACACAAATGGATAGCTTGCTTAGTGTTTTGTTCTTCAACTCCTTTAACTATGCTTGCATACATATAGAGGTTTACTATGTCAGTTCATCCTAGTGTTTAAAGTATTTTGTTTGCTGTTTGTGGTTTTTTGACCAGAATATTTTGTATTTGATAAAGCACAAATGTATAAAATTACATACGAGTTTTTTCCTTTTTCGGGTATTACCACTAAGTCTGAATTTTGTTTTGGCAGACAGAGATGTGTGTGGTTTGAGAGTAAATCACCTTGTATTTTTATTAGTATCTGTCAAATCTATGTTACAGGCATGTTCTCTGGAGTGCCCTTAGACCAGCAGCACTCACATTTATAAATACAACTTATTTTAGAGTGGAGAATGCTTACTAAAACGCATTATTCTTTTTTAGCTTAGTGCCACTTCTGTTCTTACGGTCTTGATGAGTTTCGTCTTGCTCTAATAAGATTTTTTTCCTTAGGTGAAAAAGGGCTCGACAGGAAGGAGGATATCGTGCTGAAATGACTTATTGCCGAAAAAATTTTCTGAACAGGACTTCACTGTTAACTCTGGAGGTAAAACATATAATTATGCTCTGCACTCGTAAGTTATTTGTTAAAATTTCCCTCTGAAAATGTCGTTCCCTTTTAAAGAGATGATATATCACAGTTACTATTTAGACAAGATAAAAGCAAGTGGAATTTTAGGGACTGATGAAATGCCCACTCTCAATCAAGGTAGCTGTGTTTGAGTTTTGATATGCACACTTTGGTAAACAGCTTTGTAGTCACTGCCATTGGAGAAGCTAGGCCTTACTTTCATCAGAGAATCAAAACTTCATGAATTAAAGAATTTATATTATTCTTGGTATCAAATAATGTATCTATTAACAGTTAATTTGAAAGATGAGCCACAAACTTACGTGAATGGCCTCTTATTTTTGGTGAGAAAATGTTTTAATTGATCTTTCCTTTTAAGTGAGTACTTCTCAGCAGAATTGGATCTTTTCATTTTAACTGCAGGTAGAGGTGTAGTATTTGCTGTGTATATATTTCCATATGTCTAATCCTATATTCCAGGTATCATGTTATGTTATTAATAATGTTTTACTCATAGAAATAGCTAGGATTCCAGTGTTGCTGCAGAAAATACAAATGTTTTTTCTAGTAAGGGACTTTCTTCTGGAGAGCATGAATAATTCAAATGAGGTGTCATTCCTGCTGCTGAAGTGGAGTATGTAGCTTTTTTAATTCAAAACTTTACTAATACCACCCTAATTTCAGGATGTGAAGCAAGAACTCATAAGGGTGGTCAGAGCAGCAGGGTTCACAGCACCTTCAACGCAATGTGGATGGGATGGAAATGGAGCCACACAATCCCTGTCTCTCAGTGAAATAGCTCTTCTTAAAGCTGTGTTGACTGCAGGGCTGTATGACAACATAGGAAAAATACTATATACGAAGTCTGTGGATATTACAGAGAAGCTGGCTTGCATGGTAGAAACTGCTCAGGGTAAAGCGCAAGTTCATCCCTCTTCTGTAAATCGAGACTTGCAGACATATGGATGGCTTCTTTACCAGGAGAAGGTAAGTTGAAGATTGTGAATTTAGCTAATAGTTTGTGTAAAGGTGGAGTTGTGCCTCTAGTATGCTTCAAATTAGTGTAAATTATTTAATTGTTTTATCTTAGTCTTTTATTACCTAATCATCCTAAAGTCCATGAAAACGAGTCAACTGAGTGCTGAAGAAAAAGAAGGTAAAGCTGAAGATCACAAATCTGTGTACGGTGAAACTGATAGCTATAAATAGAAGGAATTTTCTGTGTATCATTTAACTTAATAGTATCATTGACTTTTTAAATATCTTGTTGATTTTAATATCACTTCACACAGTAATATGTAACTTTCAGAGTCTGGTTTTTCACTGTTCTAAGGTTTTGAAACTTCGTACTGACATATCCTAGTAATAAAATAAAATAGCTGATTCTGTAATGGACTGCTAAACTCCCTAAGTGAATTGCTTTTTTTTTTTCACTTCTTTCCCCTTCAAATGAAACTCTTGTCAGCTATTTGCTGACTTCAGGTGTTTGTATTTAGTTATACTTCTGGTGCAACTAAAGTTTGACAGCAGTTGCTTAATGGCAAAATTTACTGTAGAGAAGCAGGAACTATTAGACTTTTTAATTCATATAAACTGATAGTATTTTTTGAGAGCTGAAAATACTTGCTGCCCCCAAGAACATCATAGTGTGACGACAAAACAGCAGCTAAGGTAGGTAAGTTATTCCATGAACAGTGGGGCAAACAAAGCCTGCATTTTTGTGTGAAGATGCACTTTTTATGTCCATTCTTCCCACTACAATTCATTCCAGCCTATTCTACCTTTATTCAAGATGTTCCAAAGCCAGAAGCAGCACATGCTGAGCCCCACAGTTCATGCAGTGTATGCGTCTGTGTGTACCACTTTTATGCATGGGCATATGTGGATGTAGATAAATTGATAAAACAGCTGCTCCCAAGAAGAATGTGTAATGAAAGAGCTTTGCCTGCCTTTTACTCAATAGTTTTATTACTTTTAATGTTGCTTCTGTGAACACCATTAGGCTAACATTATCTTTCCATTTGAGCTTTAAGAAGATAACTGTGGCTTTAACTAACTTCCAGCATATAAGCCTGTCGTTTACTTAGAGGTGAGTTATTTTATGTGGTGTAAGGCAGACAAATAGCTATTGACTATGTGCAGTAACTTGTTTTGGTTGCATCTTGAAAAGGAGAAAAAAGTGTATTTTTTGCTTGTAGAAGTAGCAATCAAATTTAGTGTTACAGATGTTAAGTGGTTTGGGATTTTTTGTTGCTCTTTTTAATTGTTTGTGTTTGTTTATATGCAGGTGAGGTATGCCAAGGTGTATTTGAGAGAGACTACTTTAATATCCCCCTTTCCCATTTTGCTTTTTGGTGGGGACATAGAAGTCCAGCATCGCGAGCGTCTTCTGACCGTTGATGGTTGGATCCATTTTCAGGTGCATTGGAGTTATAAATAAACTACCTTTTGTGATTCCATGGGATTTCATATTACTTAGTTGATATATCAGCTTGATTCAGACCGCTGTATATGGGAGATGAAGACAAGAGGGAAGAAAGGGGGAGAGAATTAAAGATAATGCTGGGAAATTTTATATACAAGTAATGAAATCTTAATAAATCACACTCAAAAGAATAGACTTGTCATATGTGGTTTGCAACAAATTAGCTCCCTCTGTCTTAAAGAAGAAAGTGTTCTTTCAGAAAAGATATTGAAAATGGATGCAGACTACACCTTTTTTTATAGAGCTTGTACTGAAAGCATAGGAGTGTACTGTTTTTATATTACCCTTTCCTACAACCTTATAATCTTGTAACTATGTATGTATCTTTAGCACACTACTGTATATACTGCTCTATAGTGCAGGCAGAATTATTTTAAAAAGAAAAAAATCCGAATTGTAAAATAGTTGCTTACTTGGGTTTGGGGTGTTTGGTTTTCTTGACTAGGTTTTTTCCTTTCCGCATGTATAAGTTTTATTTGGAAATGGGAAGACTGAGAGCACTTTCCTAGCATATTTTTGCAGACAAAACAGTTGTAATGAAAAGATCCTCTGTAACTTCTGGTAAATGGCAAGTAGTGGGTTTTGCTGTCTGGGTAGCTACTTGGTTACAATTTTCTGTGCTCCTGTGGGCCTTGTGCTACTCTAAAAGACAACTATAAGCAACAAAACAATTTTTTGCAATCTGCTGATCCAAGTAAGCAATCATCTAACTGAATTCACTGCTTATCGTGAATAGGGAATTTTAAAAAGCAGGTCCCTTGTGGGTTTGTTAGAGGTTTTTTTTCCGGTCCCTGGATGGTTAGAGTTGTGCAGTTGCTGGGCCAATCACATCTTACAGAGTGTTTCAGAATTTCTGCTTCTCTACTGAGACACTAAGAAAAATATGTTGCATTTTGTGGTTCTGCCGTAGCAGCTACTTGTACCAAAGGCAGCATATAAATGAAATAAAGACTGAAATAAGGAGGAAAGGATAAAATGAAATATTTTTGGGAGAGGGTTCATCTTAGGTATCAAAATTCCTAGTGAGATTTAGGAAAGGCTTGTGATTGCTTTCTCAGAAGGCCTGGCAGACCTCCCAAGAGGCAAATATGTAGCTGTTTTATTTTAGGTATAAATGTAGTTTGAACTTTGTTACCTTGAGTGGAAAAATGCAATTATTTGGGCAGCTTGTTGGTAAAGTAATACTTTCCTCTTACGCTGGTTGTGTGGGAACACATTCTAAGTTACCCTTCTGAGCTGCCGTTCTTCAGGCTTTGATACTGCGAACAACTGGTGCTTAAAGCTAAGGCATAGTGTAAGCCCAGTTGTTTCATGAGTATACTATCCATCATGATTATCATTACTATTAAAAATCATGTATGTGCATCATGTTTGCAGGAATCTTTTTATAAACTTCTATTTATATGTAGGGTAATATTCTGATCTATATTTTGGTATGAGATGTCTGATAATGCAAATATTTGTTTTTTCTTTATAGGCTCCTGTTAAGATAGCAGTAATTTTCAAACAGCTGAGAGTTCTCATTGAGTCTGTTTTGAAGAAGAAGCTTGAAAATCCCAAAATGTCGCTTGAAGGTAACTTATTGCTGGCATTACTGTTTAAGTGGACCTTGTAGCAAATCTGAGGAGTCACTAGTACACTGCATCCTCACACAGTAGCATGTGTGACATGAAAGTTCCATTAAGAGACATCCAGAAAGTCATTACTAACCCTGCATGTATTGTGTAGCTCACCTCAGATGTACAAAGATCTGCACAACTGCTGTTTTAAAGATAACCCTGATAACAACATTCAAGTTAGTGGCAGTAGTGGTGAGGCATGCATCTCAAAACAGAATTGAGCTTATGTGTGGAGAATCCTAGGCACGGATGACTTAAAAGTGTTAGGCAAGTTGCCTCAAAATCTAGGTTAACCAACTGCATATTGGTTGCCAAAAGTAAGGGATAGCGGAGCACAATTTTAAACTTTGGGCACTGGATGTTCAGCATCATATTGTAGGTGGGGAAGAAAGGGAGTTCCTGTATGCTAATGTATCTGTAGTCAACCCACCACTTTCCCAATCTCTTTTGTGGAATACTGTCATCAGCAGGTCATTGAATAATTTTATAATCATGTACTGTGTATGTACTGTTTGTCCTTTTGCTTGCCAAATGGTAATCACTTGTTTTGCTTTAGATTGTGGCATAGCCTAAAACATTGACATTTTAAGTTGCTGAGAGCTAGACTTGTTACAATTTTTAGAGTTTTGAGAATCAATTTTTAAGCTTGCTCTTTTTCACACAGTTTTTTCTTTCTTTTCTAGATGACAAGGTCTTATACATCATCAAAGAGCTGATAAAAACAGAAAATGGTAACTGAAATCAGAAATCAGTAACGAATCAGAGCTTCAGTAATTGCAGGGGAAAATACACACTCCAACATGAATTGAAAGTATTTAAATTCTTAGTGTGGTTGATACCCACCATGATGGGGATAGACTGCATGATTTTGCATAGGACCAACCTTTCTCTTTATCATTTTAAAGATGAACATTGAATATGTTTTGCCTTTACAATATATTTGGTGCCATTTGTCTGACTGTACGAATGATAACTGCAAGCAGTTTCTTTTCAAAATAGAAATGGCTGTGAACAATTCATCTTTTTTAGCTTAATATGCTAATCATACCATCAGTACAGTGTGTACTGATGATTGAAGATTCAGTCCTGAATCTCAGTTGAGTAGAATTCCATGTGTGCAAACAGAAGACAGATGTTTCTCATATGGGTTTCCTAAGTGATGATTTTTTTTTAACTATGAATTTACAGTATTAAACCAATACATCTTAGAGAAGTTTTAATTTTTCTGTATGATCTACATTAAGAAGATGCTCTATAAGATGATAGTATGGACTGCTGTGAACAAGCGCTCAGCAAGACACGTACTGACCAGCAGCTCCTTCCAGACAGAGGATGTGACTCTTCTTACAGGTCTTCCCTGTTTACCCTGATCCTTGCAACTCCTGCAACTGTACTATATTTTGCTGTCCCTTTTTTGTATGTTAAGTCTTTCATAGTCCTGCAAGTCCCCTTCAAGTGATGATCATGGTTTTTTTCCCCCTTATTGATCAAAATTCACATTGACCCTGTTCAAGGAAATACCAGAGAAGTTCCTAGTAGCAACTTCCAGTAGCAGTTCTCTCCTACCCTACTTGCTCACAATGACTGGATGTCTGTGTGATCCTTTGTTTCTTGTTTCTTTAAAACTCAATAATCCTTAACTGAGTAGCTTAATGAATCAGATGGTCTTATATTGCACCTCTCCACACTATTTCCAATTATGAAGTGCAATTTTAGATCACCAACTCAGCTTTCAAGGATAAGGAATATTGGTGGGGATGGTTTGCCATTAAACAGTTGCGGTCAAATAGGAACTGTCTTTACAGACAGAGGCACAGTGTAGATGACAACTTTTGTTTAGTCTGAAAAATAAAAATTTTATACAGCACAGGTTAATCACCTACAGAAAGGGCACTGAGGAAAATGAGTTCATAAAAATGCAAGATATATGGAGCCTATCCAGTTAGATTATCACAGTGGAACTGGTGTTGCTGTCCAGCTTGTGCATGTTAGCTTACACTCAGTTCTGGAAGAGGAAAGCTGTTTGCTAATAGCTCGGAAGGAACAGGGAGCACATCTGTTATTCTTTTTTGCATTATGATAATCTAGTGGTAGTCCTGATTTCATAGGAGACAGGAAATGAGTTTGGGGTTTTTTACAGCACCGTTTAGGCAAGGAAGCATTTGAACAGGAAGTTTTGATCTTAGACCTTAAGACCTCAACTTTGCCTTCAGTATTCCCACACTGAAATCAGAACCTGCAGATCATATTCATTGCAGATATAAACTAAATCTGTACCCAAATTTCCTAGGTTTTGTTTTGGTTGAGATATTTTGTTTGTATCCTTTGGAAACACGAATTAGAAAAACATTTCAGTAATTCAGTAACTAGCACGCTTCTCTTTCTTTTGGGTTTGAATTTTGCAAATGAGTTGTTGGTCTTAAATGGTTAAATTCTAGAGAAAGTGTGAATTGTGTTTGAGTTTTTTCCCTTATTCAACTGTGAATAAGAGAGTTTTTTTCATTTATGGGTGGTAATGTTGAAATCCAGAGTTACTCTTTGTGTTTCTCTAGCATGCTCTGCTTTGTAATATTTTAAGTAACTGAAATAAATTAAGGGGATATATTGTAATAACTGGGAAATTGCACGATCTTCTGCATAAGCAACAGTTTTCTGCAAAACAGATTAAGGAGTTCACACTGTGGTGTACAGACAAGCACAGTTATCTTAAAAACAAACAAAAACCAGATACTACACTGGCTTTCTGCTTCTGCAGTATACATGAGCAACTTTTGTGCCTGTACTCTTTTGAGTGGATGAACTTTCTCTTTTGCTCTATTTATTTAATAAAGACTTCTGTTTAACACAAAGGTGTTCTTTTCTCAAAGCATTTGTCAGACACAAGACCAGTCAGTATCTCTGGATCTTTCTCACCATAATCTCACCTGCGGTCTGCAATGTGTTCTTTCTTTTTTTTTTAAAGGCAGCATGTTCTCTTCATCTCCCTCCTCACCTTGGAGAGGAGTTCCTGTTCCTGCCATTCATGTCATAGAATTTCCACATCCCCTCTACTGACAGCTTTCCCAGTGCTTAACTCCGAAGAGGTTTTCTTTCTCCAGGTCTTTCCACATCTGTAGCACACTATAAATGGGGGGTTGGAGTGCAAGACTATTTTGATTACCCTGATTCAGCTGTTTAAAAATAGTGCTCTATTATGTAAATAGTCCATGGATGGAAGTGTAACTGAGATCCAGATTGCCTCGTGAGCTCTAGAATTCCCAGGTATCTCTCCTAGTGTATTTGTGCTGTTTCTCGTGACCTGCACTGAAAGTGTTACTTAGGGGGAGTGACTGGTAGCTGTTAAAGCTTACGGGGTTCCTAGTTAAACTTCTAGGAGCTGGAGAGGCACCTGCTTTGGTAATGGCAAAATAGATGCAGCAACTTCAGCTGGCTGGATTCGTACTCTGCCGTGGGTTTACGGCACTGCTGCCCACTTTGCTCTCCGTGCCGTCCGAGAGCGAGGAGGCCGTGGCCGGGAGGTCACAGTCCCAAGGCGGCCCCACCACAGCCTTCTGGCCCGAGGGCAAGCAGCAGAGAAGAGACAGATATTTCGGTGGCTCGGATTTTGTTTTGGAGACGGTGGTCCCCTAAGTGCCTAGACGACCTCCCCGGGACGGGCGGGGCAGGGTGCCCGGGAGGCGGGCGGCGGCACCCTGGCGGCCCACTGCGCCGCTCAAATAGCCAGCGCCGCGACCGGAGCGGAGCTGGCACGGCCGTCCACCCCATGGTGACGGCGGCGAGCGGGCGGCGCGGCGGCACTCCGGAGCGTCGGGGGCCCGGCGGCTCTCCTGGGGGCTGCCCGCGGCGCCCGGCTCGGCGGCGGCGCCTGGGGACGGCGGCGGCGGCGGCTGCGGGGGAGAGCGCACAGGAGCTGCAGGCTTTCCGCGACTACGGGGAGAGCTGGTACCGCTCCCGCAAGGGGCTGGAGAGCCGCTTTCAGCCGCGGGAGCCGCTCGCCCGGCAGCCGCAGGTGAGGGCAGCGGGGCCGGCGGCAGGGAGCGGGCGGGAGAGCCTGACTTGGCCCCGCCTGACCTCCGCTGCCGGTGCCGTAGGTGACGGCAGAGGCGCGCTGCAAGCTGGTCAGCTGGCTCATCCCCGTGCACCGGCACTTCGGGCTCTCCTTGGAGGCACTCTGCCTGGCCGTCAACATCCTCGACCGCTTTCTCGCCACCACCCCTGTGGCCGCCGACTGCTTCCAGCTCCTGGGGGTAACAGCACTGCTCATCGCCTGCAAGCAGGTAGGGCGGCCCCGGGGCACGGCTGCTCCGCCGCCAGGGTCTCTGTAGCCCGCCGAAGCCAGCCCGAGGGGGCCCCAGACAGGCTGGGCTCCGGGCCAGCTCCCCTGCGCTGCTTCCCTGCGGCAGCGTCCTCACTCCTATTCCCACTCGCAGGTGGAGGTGCACCCTCCTAGCGTGAAGGAGCTCCTCGCCCTCTGCTGCGACGCCTTCACCCGCCAGCAGCTCCGCAACTTGGAGTGCATCGTCCTGCATCGCCTGGACTTCGAACTGGCGGCGCCTACCGTCAGCTTCTTCCTGGAGCACTTCAGCCAGATGCGGCTGGAGGCTCAGGGGGCCAACGCAGGGGAGGCGGCGGACGCCCGGAGCCTGGCGGCGGGCGTTGCGGAGCTCAGCCTGGCTGACTATGCCTTCAGCAAATACGCTCCCTCTCTGCTGGCCGCCAGCAGCCTGGGGCTGGCGGACCGACTCCTGCGCCACAGCAGCCCACTGGATCTGCAAGTCAGCGGCTACCCGGAGGAACTCCTGCGAGACTGCATGGATCAGCTGCAGCTCCTGGTGTCTCTGAACGGGCGGTCCCTGTCTCTCCTCCTGCCCTCGGAGGTGGCCCAGAAGTGCCCCTGGCTTGGGGATGACCGCTGACAGTGGGTGGTGGTGGCGACTGCTCTTGGCTCGGCGTTTGTGCTCCACAGAGTCGGTGCAGTCTAGTCTACTAAGCCTTAGTGTCATTGGAGCTTAAAAATTGGACGGCATTTTGCAAACGATTTTATGTGTCATGTCATCTGCACTGTCCTTTGCTATATTTTTTTAAGTCCAGTATGTAAATAATTTACTGAATCTCACGTACTGTCTTAATTATTTAATTGGATGATGGTCCGTAAAGATAACGGTGTAAGGACCAACTGAATGTTGAGTAAACTTTTTTCTACTTGTTACCTCTATTCATTTGTTTGCTGGCAGTGTGCGGACGCAGCTGCGAGAGGAAACACATTGGCACATAACGAATTTACTCCGTCAGTTAACACAATCCCCCACAAAATAAAGATGCCAAATAACGTCATTCCCCGTTTCAAGCTGGCACCCTCTGGCTTGGTCATGGCTTGGGGGAAAAAAAAATTAGATGCACTGACATCAGTGTAGGAAAACAAAGTGCGAAATAACAGTAACAGCTGGGTTTGTTTGTTTGTTTGTTTAGTTTTCTATCAGATCTATAATCCAGATGCACGCTTCTAAGCAGGTTGGCACTTTCAAGGGCAGAAAACACTCATGGCGTTGTAGAATATTTCATTTTCTTAATTTGTATCTTCGCACAAAAATGGTGTTAAAAGACTTCATAGACACCTAGAGCTGCCCTAAGGAGTGCTCACGTTTCAGGCAGGGGGGACCCGGACGCCGGGCGGCGCTCCAAGCCCTGCCTGCCGTCAGGTGTTGAGGCAGAACGAGCAAACCTTGTCCACGCTGCTGTTACAGAAAATGCCAAAAAGACCACCACGGAGGAATAAGCGGCGGCTCATCCTCCACCAGCCCCGTCTGTAATTTCAGCTGGGCTTGCCGTAGCAGCGGATGGGACCCTCTGCCGGTGCGAGGGTACCCTCTCCCGGTGCGCGGATCGGTACATTCAAGATGTCATGGTAGGGTTTTTTCCTCCTACGCAATCCACTCCGCCCCCCCGTCCCCAATCTCCCGTCCCTCCCGAGTTTCAACGGAGACGGCCCCTATACTTGTAAAGATATTTAACATCATCATAAAAACCAGCCCAGCCCCCAAGCTGACGCCCGCACTGAACGGCAGAGACCCGCGGGGATGGGCGCGGCACCGAGGTGCTGGGGGGACGGGCGGCGGTGGTGGCGGGGCCGGCAGCGCCTCCCCTCGAGTTTCCCTCCGGGGCAGCCCCCTCGGCCCGCCCCGGCTCCGCGGGCGCGGGGAAGGGTGGCGCGGGCGCGGGAGCCGCCGGCGCGGCCCGGGACGGCGGCGGGAGGTTTCGGCGCCCCGGAGGAGTGAAGGCGGGCGGGCAGCCCCCGCCATGGCTGCGGCCTCCCGCGCCCCTGCTCGCGGGGCGGCGCCGAGCGGGACGCGGGGCGGAGGGCCCCCGTCGGCACCGGCATCGGAGCTGGAGCCGAGGCCAGGGCCGGAGCCGCGGCGCCAGCATGGAGCAGGGTGGCCGCCGCCGAGCCTTCGGCAGCATCTGCCCCAACACGGTCCAGGGCCCGGCCGCCCGCCTACCCAAGAAGCCGGCGCGGCCCGGCGGGGGCACAGCGTGGACGCCCCCGGCCGCTCTGAGCCCCCGAGCTCCCCAGCCCCGTCCGCGCCGCAGCGGCGCCTCGCCGGCCCCCGCCGCGCCCGCCCTCGGTGAGTCGGTCTGTGGCGGACAACCGTGACCCCCAGGCGTGTACCCTTCCCCGTTCGTCCTTCTGCGCCCCTCTGGTGTCCCCCACCGTGGTCCCCAGCTCTGCATCCCCTGGCCATGACACCCCCACGTTACCCTCCACCGAGTTTCCCCGGCCGTGACCCCTCTCCATGACTCCCACTGTATCCTCCCTGGTGCCTTCTCACCATGTTTCCCAGCCCTGCATCCCCTGGCCATGCACACCGAGGATGCCCCCCAGCCGTGCTTTTCATTTTGCCATGCCCCCCTGGCTATGCCCACCCCTGCCTGCTCTACTCACCTCTGTCTCTGACTGTCCCCAGTGCTCAGCACCATCAACTGGCAGGATTTGGCAGCCTCTGCCTCCATCCTTCCCACCACCCCAGCTGGCCCCGTGACCCTGCAGCAGGTAAACCTACTGTTCAGACCAGCCTAGGCCACACTTGGCACCTGGAGGGGTAGCTCTCTCAAGCAGATGGGTGCTGGCAACTCCCCTAGCCTCAGGTTTCCCACCTGCGAAATGAGCACAGCAGAGGACAGCATCTTGTCCCATGTGTCAGATGGGTTAGTGGCAAGGGGACGGTGCCTGGGGGTGCTGGAACTGTGGTAAGGTGCTGAGCACAGGCAGCAGACACTGTTGAAACAGTATGGGCAGTGGTGTGGGCAGATCTGAGCCCTGGGCCCTGCTCACTGGATCATTTCCTTTACCCCTGCCAGGGTCCCTGCTTCCAGGATGGGCCGGAGTTTGAATTCCAGGAGTTCAGAGATACTGTCGGTGATTTTATATCTGGCAAGTAGATATTTTTCCTTACCTGAGCCAAATGTATCTACATAAGCACATCTGCAATCATGCTGCATTTGGTCTCCTCTTTTTTTGCTTTGCTTTTGTAATTTTGGATGGCTACTCACTGCATGCTTGTCCCACCACAGGATAGTCTGTGAAGCAGTGCATTCCTGCTCACCCTCTTAGAGACCTGAGCTGTCACTGAGCTTTCTCCCACAGGAGACAAATTAAATCCGAACAGATTTAGGGTGCACAGCTGTCACAGTAGAGTAAAAGCATTTCAGGACATACCAGAGGGATGTCTAGAACCAGAATGGTGTGCTGGGGTTAGGGGGAACACACATGGACGCCTCCACTTAACACTTGTGGCTGTTCCTTCCAGGTGTATCCACCTTAATGCCACCACCACTGGACTGTACTGACTATGATTTCTCACTTGGTGAGGAGGTGGCTTTTGGCGCCTGCACCCCACAGCTGCAGAGTAGCGCACCGGTGCAGGTGCCGCCACAGCACCTGTCTTCTCCTGAGCTGTGCTGGAGGGACCTGGCAGACCAGCACCAGAAAGCATTGGGAGATGCCCTCGAGGCAAACAACCAGGTAGGGACCCTGTAGCTGTCCCCAGCCTACTCTGGGTTGGTTCTGTTGCATCCTGCTGAGGCAATTGCAGGGCCCTGTTGTGCAGCATCCTGTGGCCAGTGGACAGTAGGGCTGTCTCAACCACCCTTTCCTCCATCTGTCTGTCGCAGCTGCAAGAGACCCTCACACAGAGGCAGGAAGAGCTGGTGACACTGCGGGAGAGCAACGTGCAGCTGAAAGAGCTGGCAAGTCAGGCCAGGCAGCTGGCCGCTGTCCTTGACGTGAGTGCTGCTCACCACCTGGCCTGGCTGCCCCACGGCCCAGCAGGTCCCTGGGGGACAGTGTGATGTCGGGTGCAGGGGGGAACAGGGTGCAAGGTGAGGCAGCACTGGGTGGGACGGGGCCAGGGTGGGGGGAGGTGTGGAATAGGTTTGTGCAGTGTGCGGCTGTGGGAGCTGTGTGGGTGCAGGACAGGGTGGTGTAGGGTGGGACGGGGTGGGGCAGGGCAATGTGGATTGGTGGTACGGTGTGGGGTAAGGCAGTGCTGGGTGGAGCAGGGCAGTGGAGGGTCAGCGTGGTACGGTTCGGGGCAGGGCAGTGAGGTGTGGGAGAGGGCCGCGCGGTGGGGCATGGAGCAGTGGGGCGCAGTGTGGTGCGGAGCAGGACAGGGCGGTGCAGCTTGGCGCAGATTGCGGAACTCGCGCTCCCTCTCGCCGGCAGACGCTGATGCTCCCGCAAAGCGTCGACGAGACAGCCCTTCCTCCTCCTCCTCCTCCTCCTCCTCTTCGTCCTTTACCTCCTTCTCCCGCCGCCGCCGCCGCCGCTGCCCCGGCCGGGACGGGCCGGGAGGATGCGGAGGGCGTGGACGCCATGCTGCGGGCCGTGTCGGAGAAGTGCCGCGCCGCCCTGCGAAGCCTGGGGGGCGGCGCAGGGGACAGGTCGGAGGGCAGCCCCGGGGGCAGCCCGGGACACAGCCCGAGAGGCAGCCCCACAGCCAAGCGCCCGCGGCCCGGCCCGCGTCTGCACGGCGCCTTCCGCGGGCTGCGCACCGGCCGCGCCGCCCCGCACCCGGTCGGCGGGGAGCTGGAGGGGGGCGGCAGCCTGCGGGCGGCGCTGGGGGAGGCGGGCGCCATCCGCACCCTGGCCTTCCCGCAGGGAAACGCCTTCACTCTCCGCACCGCCGGCGGCGGGCACCGCTTCCGATGGGTGCCGCGCTGAGATCTCCGCGGCCTCGGGCACCCCTGTCCCGGGCGGGGCGAAGCGGAGCCTCTGCAGCGTGAGGCTGGCAGCGCACCCCACCCGACCGCACGCTCCTCGCTTGGAAAAGGGGTATTCCCGCTTTCTCCACCGCTGCTTGAGAAGCGACGGGACGAGTGCGGCAGAGGCCACCGTGCCTCAGTGACAGTCCTGTGCCGCGGGCACGGCCGCCGCAGGCTTCCTACGCAGAGCCGCCGTGGCTCCTGGGCCGGCAGCTTGCTCTCAGTAGCTTGCTAATGACTGTAATGAGGGTAGAAATTGAACCAAGATCTGCCCGGTTTTAGCCAGAGGTTTTAGTCAGCTGAGCAGACAAGCGTAACTGACAGGACAGTGTCTGGAGTTGGCCAGTACGAAAGCAGACTGATCGTCCCAGGTGGTTAAACTCGATGCAGCTGCCCCATCGTGGAATTTTACACCCACAATGTTTACAAAGTGCACTTGTATCGTTCGTGTGTGCAACTGTGTGTGTATATTTGTACTTGTTGCGATGATTAAATAGTGCTTAAAATTGCCATTTTATTTGTACAGATTTAAAGTAAACTTCATTTTGCATCAGGTATGCATATTTGCTTTCATTAGAGCAGAGATAGCAGAAAGTTTTAGGATAAAACATGCTGCTTTTAACATTCAGTGGTACTAACTTACATAAAGGGAAATGTAAAGAGTAATGTTAAACTGTTCTGAATGGATACATTTCATTTCACCCACTAGTTTGAAAGCTGAACTACTAATAAAACACGTGAAACAGTACCTGATATTTTTATATTTCTGTGGCACACAAGTGACAGACTGCTCCACCTAGGGTAGGGATTTTGTCCCTGTGAAGTTACTGTTTTTTCAGCTCTCAGATTTTCTAATATCCTTGCATGGGCCCATGGACATTAACAATAATCCAACTGTGACAGACTTGTGTGATGGTTAAGCTGACAGCACATCATCACTTCAGTGGATTTCCTAGGGGAGTCGAAACCGTGCGCATACTGTTCTGCTTTTGGCAAGCAGAGATGTATTCGAAAGGAGAATGGTTGTTGTTGGCAGCGCGACATGTAGTTGTATGGCTGCTAGGAGACTCAAAAGTAGTCATTGAGTATCTGAAGTCCTTCATGCCTGCAGCACTGGCATTTTTCTAGCAGGAATGGTGCTGAAGCCCTTTCTGCAATGCTATGGGCTCAACTCTGGGATGACTTCAGAGACATTTACATTTCTACAGAAGACCTCTGCCACTTTGGCCAAAATCCCATATGAAAGCTGTGGTTTGACAGCAAACAGAAGAAACAAAATGTTCCTGTCTGCACTGATTTCAGCAGGGAATAAATTGATAACAAAACATAGCTTCTCTCTCTCTCTCTATATGTATGTATATATGGTTCTTCTCTGTGTGTTTTAAGAAATTAAACACAAAATGTACAGTGTGTACAAGTATGTAATGCTCATAAGAATATTAATTCCTCAGAAATGAAGTGACACACTAAAAGTGTACGCTTCTTGTAGGATGCAACAATAAAATAACCACCCTGTTGGATTGTGACTACTGTTGGTCTTGCTGCTACTTCAAGTCTCTTCAGAATTGCAAATATGTTTTTACTCACTTTTTCAGTAAACCTGCCATAGCATTTCTACTGATTACTTTTGCTCATAGTTTTATAAGGTAAAAGGATCCTTCATTAATTTTAAATGTGATCTAAATATAATAGAAAATGATCCTAAATGTATTTTAAAATCTATTTGAAGACCTATTAATTGGAAAGGCTGAAAATTAGCTAATGAGAACAAGATGTTTCTCAGTGAGACTCAGGGAGCACCATCAGACACACAGATACACACTGGTAAAAGGTGTTTGGTGTGCAACATGGTATGGTCATGGTGTTAGGCTACAAACATATTTGTGGCAGTACACTGTTGTGCTGGTTTGAAAGCAAGACCAGTGAGAAACTCGAAGGCTGAAGTACAATTTAACAGGAAAAACTAAAATAAATGCAATAGTACAAAAAGAAACCACTGACAGAGTCAGGATACCACCTGACACCCTGTCAGTCAGGGACTTGGTAGCAGTCTGATAAGATGGTGGCTGCAGTCCTCCAGGAGTGATGGTTCTGCTGAAGCAGTGATCCTGTAGAAAAGGGCTGGTCTTCACCTGAAGGTCCAGTGGCAGCTCTTGTCCTCTGGGAACCCAGTAGGTAAGGGCTGACTCTGGTGTTGGAAATCTTAGCTTATATCCAGGATGGGATGCTTGGTTCCTCCCTCTGGGCAGAGCATCTCACAATGGGAGGATGTAATTTTATCAGTCAATGTGGTGAGACTGGATGGCCCATTAACAGGAGATATCCCTCCAGAGGGAGGATGGGTCATGGGAGAGATAAGGAACCCTGCCCCACCTGGTTTGGACAGCTGGCCCATTAACAGAAGATAGTTCAGAGAGAGGAGGCAAGGGACACAGCCCCACCTGGTTTAACAGCTCCTGAAGATGGTAATAGAATACGCTGCAACCCAGGACAACTATAAAAATATCCTTTAATCTATAAAGGTGCATTTTGAATTTGTACTTATCCATCCACTTCCATGCAGGAGCTGCATAAAAAATGGGCAAAGTTCTTGCACAGATTAAAACAGCACAATTACTGTTTTTGACAACAGTAAACTAGGACTGCTGTCAGGCAGGAGTTGATAGGATCACAAGGGACAAAGCCTGGTCCCTTCATGCCTGTGTTTCATGGTTGTTTCATGAGAAGTTGAACCTGGAGAATCTGGAAGTCTACCTCTAGGAAGCCACACATTAAATTTTTGCTTTATTTTGTGCTTTTGTATTTTATGCTTTGTCCTTATTGTCTGGGAGAGGATACAGAGCCCCTGGATGTGCAGGTGTGATGAACTGAAGAACATGCTGGTTTGTGGTTTATGCTCAGTGTGATTTTCTCTCTCTGGTGGTGCATTATCCATGCAACGGGTGAAGGGAGCTAGCCAAGACCCCAGCAGAAATAAAGTAAAGTAGATGCAATAACATTTCATGAGCTTTTTACCTGCTCATGTTAAGTAAGCTTTCTCCACCTTTCCTTTCCCTGCTGGTGCCAGGCCATGGGATGTGTGGCTGTGGAAGTGTGATAGTGCAGAACTGCATACAACTGATGTGAAAGAGGAAAATACCTTTTAATTTGGGGGTGCCAGGGTAAGGGTTTACTGATCATATGTTGAAGACAAACGCACCAATTTCACATATACTTTGTCTGGGAACATAGGTTTTTCCTTGGGTAGAATCCTTGGGTGTTAATTAAAAGAATATATTAAAAGATTAAAAGACCTCAAGGGACAGCTTGATTAAAACAACATACTAGAATGACAACTAACTTCTAGTAAGTAGTTGCATATTAAGTCAGTAATTTTAAGGGTGGAAAGGGTAGAACGGACCTGCATGGAGTTATTTAGAAATGGCATAGGGTTTTTGTTGTAGCTATAATTTATGAAAGCCTTTTTTTATCAGCAATTTTGCTCATCCCTTTGTCAAAAGGCAATATCCAAGACTGAGGGTCAGCATGGCATTTTCCTGCAGGGCTTGCCTGGATCATAAAGAGAAAATATTGCCCATTCACAAGTCTGAGCTACTCTCCACATGCCAGTAACAGAAATGCTTTGATGTATGTAAGTTGTATGTAAACACAGGCAAACTTTTGGTGTCATTTAATTGCTCTGGTCACTATTTTTGAAGCACACAGATTCATACAACTCCCATTCATATTCCATCACAGAGATGCAACTGCTGCTCCTGTCAGTTTGCCACAGATCCCATGGGACGTCAGGCAGGCACAGAGGCAGCCTCAGGCGCTTGGTGATCATGAGTCTAGACCAGAGTCTAACATGGCTATCGCGTGATAGCAGCAGTACTAAACTACTCCTATTGGCTTTGGCTCTTCAGTGATTGCAGAGAAATTCCATTTCACTGACATTTATTCCCTTGTTTTCCTGAATATTTTGCTAAATAAAAATACCTCTGTGTCTAACTTTAAGAAAAAGGCAAGAATTTTTCTGTCTTTTTCATACGACAGCAGCAGCACTCTTCATTTTTTCTAAACATTGACTTACTTCTGGTCAGCAGCCATAATTTGCATTTTGCATTGCACAGCCTTAACAAACAACTGAAGCTAATGAGGTCAAAAGAAGCTGTAGTTTGCTTTGGCACAACTATTTCATAACTGTAGCAGAAACAGTCTTAAAGACTGCCTTGCACCTAGCACCTGTTCAAACTCTGATAGCAAGTGACTATTTGTGTTCAATATTTACTTTATAGACTTAAATAAAACACTATGAAAAATAAATCAGTAAGAGTCTTCAAGGTTTTTCATGTGTTGGTAAAACACATGAAAACGTTCGTTTTTGGTAAAATCTCCAGATTTCTTATGCTGATAATGCAGTTACAGTTAGAACTCACTTGCTAAAATGGGTCAACTTTGATTTTGAGTCTATTCTCTTTTTCACCCAGTAAATTGTTGTTGTAATTGCCTGTGAGAGTTATGATTTAAAACCAGCTGCAACCACTCCCTGTCCTCCAGTCTCTCATGCACACATTAGTGAGAGAGAGAGACCTAGAGAGAAGGAGAAAAGGTAGAATTATAGGTTGAGATAACAATTTACTGGAAAAAACAAGGTAAGAAAATGAAAAGTAACAGCAACAGTACTACTAACAACAATGCATAAAAGAGGGTGATTACACACAGAATGCTCATGGAGTCTAACCAAGCAGACCCGGTGTCATGCAGCTTTCTGAGGCAGAGACCAATACAGCACCCACAGCCCTTTCCTGCTTGGAAGTGAGAATCCCTTACTTCCCTCCACCTGGCAGATAAAAACCTAGGCACACCCACATGGCTCCGACAGAGAGACCCACATGGATCCGATATATACATATGTGCATGTATACACACATACATCTATCTATATAGATATAGATATAAAAATATACATGTACAGCTTGTTTATTTCTATAGCTAATGGTTGTCCCTCCAAGATGTCTGTTGAGTACATGTAGTCCATGACTGTGGGTTCTATCCTCCCTAGACATCTTCCAGAGCAGGAGGGCTTGTGTGCTGTTGTCTGGTTGTGAGCTGCATCAGATCTCAACTGGTGTATCTGGAGCAGTCCATCCTTGTTGCCCACAGTAGTTATGGCATACAGCGGCAGTGTCATTCAGTAACCAATATTATGATAGGTATGGTTAAGGAATTAGCAAATAGCTACTAGATAAGTACTAGATAGCTACTTTCGGGTTGTGAAGTCTTTTCCGCGCTATAATTATACAATTCAGTATTACAGACTGTTCTCATCCAAAAATCAAAGCTCCTGGAGGTACGCATCGTATTTCCCTGTCCTTCTGCATTACCCACCAAGTGCACCCACATCCTTGAGCAAAAAAAATCCCATGGATGGATTTGACTTTGCTTGAGGCAGGACTAAGGGCCATGCAGTGGTTGTTTCCACTGTAAGCACATAAAGCTTGCCTTGGTGGGTTTGTGGTAGTGTGATATAGCTAATCTGCCACAGTTTGGGGTAACCGGGGGGAGAGTGTCCATGGTTAAGTCCACCCCTTGATCAAGAGCCCATCTGGATGCTGCGTCTTTTCCCTGGTGACCTGAGGCATCATGGGTACATTGAGACAGAAATAATTCACCCATGTGTTGCCAGTGCAGATCCACCTGAGACATTTCAATCTTGGCAGCTCGATCCACCTCTCTATTGTTTTGATATTCTTCAGTAGCCCAAATCTTGGGTACATGTGCACCTACATGATGTACTTTATAGCCAACTTGTCCACCTGGGCCGAGGTGCCACACTTTAGCAGCCCAGATGGGTTTCCCTCTGCACTGCCAATTGGTCTTCTTCCATTGGTCCAGCCACCCCTACAGAGCATTTGCCACCATTGGCAAGTCAGTGCAGAGGCAGAGCACTGGCCATTTCTCTCATTCAGTGATATCTAAAGCCAGCTGAACAGCTTTCAGCTTTGTGAACTGACTGGATCCACCTTGTCCCTCAATAGTGTAGGGCTCCATACAGCACATTTCCATTTTTGTTTTGTCCCCACAATACGGCAGGAACCATCAGTGAAGAGAGTGCATCACTTTCCATTTTTTGGTAGCTGAATGTCATGTGGGACCTCCTCAGCATGTGTCACCTTTTCCTCCTCTGGTGATGACAGTCTGAAATTTTCACCTTCAGGTCAGTTTGTGATGACTTCCAAGATCTCTGGGTGAATGGAGTTTCCTATTTGAGCTCGCTGTGTGATCAGAGCAATCCATTCATTCCATGTAGCATCAGTGGCATGATGTCTGGAAGGCACTTTCCCTTTGAACATCCAGTCCAGCACTGGCAGTCAGGATACCAGAAGAAGTTGTGCTTCAGTGTCAATCACTCTGAGGCAGCTCAAACCCCATCATGAGCTGTCAGGATCTCTTTTTCAGCTAGGCTCTAACAGGCCTTGGATCCTTTGTATCCCTGACTCCTGAACTCCAGGGCTCATCCTTGAGTCTCCTGTATACCTCTCACCAGGAATTCAGGAAGGACCATTTTGCCTGGTTGCAGTGTAAAGAACATTTTACACATCTTGTCCTGTCCTGACTGGCCCAGGGACTACTTCATGAACAATCTCCTGTTTCATTGGTTCAAAAGCTTGTTGTTGTTCAGGACCCCAGCTGAAATCACTCTTCTTTCATGTTACACTATAGAAAGGGATTACTATCCGACTGTGATCTGGAATATGCATTCTCCAAACCCCACAGCATCTAGCAAAGCCTTTGTTTCCTTCTTGCTGGTTGGTGGGTATATAGCTGGTATTTTATTGAACACGTCCATTGAAATCTGACAATATCCATCCTGCCATTTACTTCTAAAAACCGAATTTCCCAGGCAGGTCTCTTGACCTGCTTGGGTTTATGGCAAAACCAGCCTTCAGCTGATGCTGAATGCCTAAGAAGTTTACTCTTCTGTTTTCTTACTGACTGCGAAGAGTTTTCTCTTGAAAGCAGTATAACCATGCCTACTGTAATGTTATACTGCAATGAGCTTTCTGTGTCCATCACCAAAGCTTTGTATCTTCGTAATTCCCTAACTCAGGTGGATCTCAGGTAGCAAGAAATAGATGAAGGACATTTCCTAACATATTTCAGTTTGACTTCCAATGAGTTGTGGCCTTGGGACATTTTGCACTATTTTTCATGGTGAGAGGTAAAGAGAGCTACAAAATCTCTACTGAACCTGTGACACACCACTGCTCAGCCTTCTAAGAGCCCTAAATAAGATCTTTTTTTCTCTTAGGAAATTCCTTCCTATTATTTTCTTTGCAATTGGTTGATGCCTTAGGGATGATTGCATAGGTGGTAAGAGGTAGGCAGCCAGCACTTCTATACAGTATTCTTCAGAAGTCTAATTAGAGCTATCAAATATGCATTCACATGATCAGAGTAATGGGCAACACATACTTCAGGATATTCTGGGGTGTGCAAAGCAGAGCAAGTATATACCAAAAAAACAAAGAGGAAAGGAAGAGATGAGGGTAAAATCAGTAGCTGAATCTCTCACATTGGCCTCTTTATGTGAAAGGTGTTATTTATAAAACAGATACAGACATATTTATTAAAAAACTTTTTAATACAGTTTTATTCTTGTTTGGTCTGATTGTCTCTAGTGTAGTTCCATTTTTGTGTATGTTCATAGTATGCTCCTCTTTTTAATTTTGCAATCAAGTTTGTATTTCCAAGTGAAATTCAGAGTCTCCTTTGTCTCTGTGGGCGTTTGAGCGGGTTCAGGAATCCAGCAGATCCAAGGTCTTTGCAGGACTAGAGACTCACAGTGTCTCTGAGAGGAGCTGGGATGAACTTCTGTCTCTTGTGAAGGAAAGGAATTTGGCAAATTTTGGGTTGACAGAGATGATTTGACCTATACCTATACCCTGAATATCAAGGAAGGGTTTTAGAGGTTTAAAAAGTGAAAGAGTTGAAAGAGATGAACATGTCCTACAGACTAAGATACAAACTGGGTTTCTTCAACATTAAGTTTGTAAGTGCTGAGTGTACGACTTAACCTGTATCATCCAAAAACTACATACCTGGTTTGCTGAAGTTGTTATCTAAATAGGGAGGTGAGAAATATTATCTTTGTGGATTTGTAGGTTGTAAAAATCTATTTTGATCTGATGATTGTAAACGGATCAATTTTGAAAGAGTGAAACAGAAAAACAACCCCAAAAAAACCTTTTTAACTGAAAATTCAGCTTATGCATTCAACTGTATTGAGAATACAGTTGGACACAATTCCCTAAATATTAGTCTTTAGAAGTGAAACCAGGGACTTATTTCCATGGCAAATCATATGGAGATGCAACGGAACTTCAGGAATTCATAGGTGTTGAAGCTGAACCTGTCAGCAATTACTTGAGTGAAACATGCTTGCAATGAAAGATGACAGTGCTTTTTAAGCTGTAAAGTTGATTACCCTCACCAGGAAAGAATGTTAGAAACCCTGCCCTGTGTCCAAGACAACATGAGAGGAATCACCTACAGCAGGTGCCTGAAGCCTTGGATATAGTTGCAATTCATAATTATTCAGAACCATAATTACTTTTTGCAATACTTAATTGTACAATAATGTACAGCAGTTTGGTATTATTAATGTACAAATAAGTATTATGCTGTCAATAGAAGCTGCTAGGGGAGCTTTGGAAAGAACCATGTCCAAGTGCTATTTTGGCAGTTTATTAATCCAGACTCTTGAGATTCCAGGATGAAATATTATTTAGGCACACAGTTGGCAGCTGGCAATGAACCCAGAGGTTCTTTTGCTGAGTTGGAGTTTTTCCAAGGCTAAACAAAATGTAGTTTTACATTGTACGCACTCTCCAATGCCAGCACAGGATTCCAGCATGTTGGAAGCCTTGACTTAGACTGTAGCAGTGGTGTGCTGAAATGGACTTGTAGTGTTGTAGGGGTTTGAGGAGTTCTTATTTTGTTTTGTTGGGGTTTTTTTTCTTTCTTGAGGAATTTTCCCCATAGGTGTGGCTAATGGGCCATAACGACTGGACACTTCACAGACAAAGGGGGTTGTCAGCTCAGGGGAGAGGGCCAATGGCCCGTTTCTTGGTGGCCCCTCTCTCGTTACCTGGGAGTGCCCAGGTGGGGGGAAAATACCCCGAGACGGGAGACGGGGGACGCCAGGGCGGGGGGGACAATCCTCTCTCCTGGGGCTCAGATACTCTGTCGCTCTCGACTGGGGACGAGGAGCGAGGTGGCCGAGGCTGTTTGGAGAGGAGTTTTTTGGCTGTCATCGTGGACCAGCCTGGTCCTGCTTCTTTTGCCACGGGGTGAGCCCCTGCTCATAAGAGCAGCCCTTCAGACTGAGACCTGATTAACACCCACCTCACTAAGGGAAGGACTTTCTTACCATCTGCCTGGGTGCCCCGATCCCTCCTCGCCCTGCCTTCCTTGGAGCTGGGCTGCTGCTGCCCCGTCTGGTNCCGCTGCCCCGTCTGGCCCCCGCTGCTTCTTTCGGGGCTGCTCCCAGCCTTCGCTGCTCTGTAGCCCCGCACCTCCTGCCTGCCGAGACCTCCCAGGGTTTTTCCCACTGCAGCTCCAGACCGTGATACATCTCCTCCACCATCCCAGGACTTTCTGCCCGTCTCTGCTGTCCCAGCTTGCCGCTGGAGTGCCCCTGCCAACTGTGACCGGCACGGCGCCAAAGGGGACGGTGCCTGCGACTGAGATGGCCCCTTACTGGGGTTTTGTGGTTCTGTTTGTTGTTAATGCCAAAGTTGTTGTTGTTTTTGCCTCATTAGATATACTAGTAAAGAACTGTTATTCCTATTCTCATATCTTTGCCTGAGAGCCCCTTAATTTCAAAATTATAACAATAAGGAGGGAAGGGGGTCCACATTTTTTCCATTCCAAGGGAGGCGTCTGCCTCCTTTAGCAAACAGCTGTCTCTCAAACTGAGACAAGTGTGCATAAAAAAGGAGAGAACATGCTGAAGAGAGAAACTCAGCAGAAAGACCTGGGATGGATGACTTAGCAGGACAGCTTTTGATCTGTCTATGGAAAAGCAAAACCAGGAAATTACTGTAGTGTGCTGATGAAGAAATAGACTACTGTTTTATGAAAGCTGAAAGTCACATTAAAACTGAAAATCCTGGGAGTCAACTGTGTGTTACATGAAAATTAATATAATTTATCAAAATGCAATTATCCCTTGATGCCCTTGTTTTCTTGGCTTTTTTTGTTTCCACCTCTCTCTTTTTAAGCCAATAAAACCAGAAAGTGATAGATGACACAAATTCCTCCCTGAGCTAAATAGAGCCTTGATATACTCACATATCCTTGCCAACCAGGCTGGTCATTACTGCTAAATTTAGTGTTGGAAATAAAAGAGGTTTAGGTACAGGTGAAAGTGTGGCACAAACGGGCAAAAGTCAGAAAAATTTGTATATGGACAGTATTCAATCTTTTATATGCCAGTCCATGCACATAATGCATGCTTGCTGTGACAGAACACAGTGCACAAGTAGCAGTTACATTTTTTTTTTTGTTTTCTTGCTTGTTTGCATAGGAGATGTAATTTTCCTTAATGTTTGGATGTTGGGGTTCATCTGAAGAGTAATAGTGAATAGTTATTTCTAGAGCTTGCTCCCCTCATGTTCACAACCACTTTTACTATGCTGGCAAAGATAAATGCAATGGGAGATTTCTAATGAGCAGAATACTGGACTGAGATGTTAATTGTTGGTTTTAATGGAAGCGCCAGCAAAGAAGGAGGAACTATTTCCTCCTCTTGTCCCCTAATTACCTCTCCTTTGTACAGCTAAAATAAAGCTTTGAGTTGATTGTACAGCTAAAAGGAAGCTTTGAGTTCAATGCCAGAATATTCCAGTTACCTGGTCAACAATATTTCATTCTGGAGTCTAAACAACAGCTGCTCTCTGCAGTGTGAAATGATGTGATGAGAACAGCCACGTGAATTGAGTCCCTATTTCTTTCCTGATTCCTTCCTTCCCCTTGCTTGCTTTGCTTTCTCTTGCAGGTAGAAATACTTGAGGGTCAAAACCCCTTTTAATAAATGAGAACCACCATCCACGACAACTGTCAGCCACTTAGAAAGGCTCAGTGTTTTGTCTGTACTGCTGTGAGAGCTGTTCCTCTAACCTACTCAGAAGAACTTAAGCACTGACCAGGCAACAAGATTGGGATCTTTCTGGTATACTGGCTGAAAACCTACAGAGAACAATGAAGAAATACAGGAAGAAAAATTAAGATGTTTCCATATCTCAGGATCTCTGCTCAGTAAGCATATAACAAAGCTGGGACATAATCTTCCCTCTGGCAGAAAGTTGGAGGCCTTGGTTCTCAGAAATCTCTCTTAACTGTGACTGCTAAATGGAAACAAATTTTCGCCTCTGTATGTTCAGCAAATTTTTTCCACCTTTTTTGAAACTCAGACCTGTGGTAAATCTTATTCAGACCCCTCACACTGTTAAAGGGTAATCCTTTTCTTAACACAATTTGTTATCTCTTTCCTAGTTTATCCTGGGTGTCAAAGGCAGTGACTACATCATCCCTGGATAAGTAGTCAGCATGCCTTTGATATCTAAGTCCCTGTGCTTCTTAGCTAGCAAGGTTTCTGAAAGTAGGCCTTTATTTAA
Organism: Callaeas wilsoni; assembly: GCA_013398955.1. NCBI lineage: Eukaryota > Metazoa > Chordata > Aves > Passeriformes > Callaeidae > Callaeas > Callaeas wilsoni. Next base: position 70,684 of record VWPU01012057.1, on the reverse strand, counting down.
GCAAAAGTTTCCTAAAAGCTTACCTAAAGACCAGTTTTGTTCACCTCTCTCTTTTTCTGACGTGGAGACAATACGTCATCTATTGCTTTTGAGGCAATGTTCTATGACCAGCTCTTGAGATCTCCCTACTTGCCAGTACCTGGTGTAAGCTACCATCATGTCTTGTCAGCAATCATTTGGCAAGGAGCACCCTCATTATTATATCCTGAAAGGCTTGGGTCCTAAAAGTGTTAGTGGTCCTTGTTCAGCAGCCTTGATGTGATGAATCCAACTTTTCCTAAAACATGTTGTTCCAGTCAGTGCTTAATTCTCTGATAATGTCATGAATCTTGGTGTTGCTGTCCAACCCTCACCTTCGAACTATAAACTTGTAATTTATCTCGATAAATTCTGACATACGATGATGATGATGGCAATTTTATATTAAAAGACCTTAGGGATAATGGATGAGAAAAACCGATGTTACTATGGTATTGATAACTGGAATACCAGCTTTCAGAGAAGAACCAGGCACAACATACCAGCACCATCTGCTGCTAGTAAGGACAAACTACATGGTTTCTTACATATTGGTTTGGGAATATTTTTACAGTGAGCTACAAAATTTCAGCCACGTTTCTAGTACTTAAGTGAAATAACTGAGCAATTGGCTGTGTAGGTTCCATATTGAGGAGCCTAAAATGAATCCACGATGAGAAAGAAAAAAAGACACTTAACCCAGATGACTTCATTTCACTTTGAAGACACACCAGTGAGATGCTGGAAGCATTACAGAAGTGATACACTTAGCTGTGTACAACTGTGCTAAAACAAATCTCTGTTTAAAATTCAGTTACAGTCTCAAAGTGAAAACAAAGCTCTTATATAGCACACAATTTCCAGAATATCATGTGTTTCAAGTGAAGAAGAAAGTATTAAGGATATCCTTGGTGTTATAATACCTTCCTAACAATCCAACACACCCTCCTCAACAAACACAATGAAGTTCAGACTTCCCCATGGCACTCCTGCTTATTTTTATTCACCACTGACTTCACCTAGGGAGCTACTTACCTTAAGGCTGCAACCAAATGTATTATCTTGGCATATTTCCCATTGCTAATCAGTGTTCAGTAGAAATTTTATAGAAAAACCTCCGGATCTTTTATTATAATCTGTTCATGGTGCATGTGTGCATGCATGAGTCGAAGCTTCACAGGTAGGAATCACTGCTTGCAACACCAGTTGCAGTGGGTCATATTATTTACTCTTCAATGAATAGCTCATCATTAATTAATCCTAATTCTAATTCACTGGAACAAAACCTTGTTGACTTTGAAAGACTTTTGACTTTTATTCCAATTTACAGCTATATAGTTCTCAACTGCAACCTCTTTCCTCCCACTATCAAACGAACTGCATGGTTACAGGTTTTCTCACCTGAAAGAAACTTTTCAGTGTGAGAAAGAGGTTTGTTAAGAGCCTCAAACACTGGTCTGATAGGTAACAGTTCAATACACTTCACTTGAGTGTTGCTGATTTATTGAGTGTTCAAGCGAGCTGGCTTTGCAGTGCATGCCAGATTCTGCTGTTAGGCAGGGTGACGATATTTGGCCATGCTCGTTAAACGTTAGTCTTGTAGGAAAGAACTCACATTCAGTTAAACGAGCAAATGAAGCATTGCAAACAATCCTTTGTGAAGCTATGCTAGCAGTGCCTTGTGTGCTGTTTGTTTTAGAGGGAGCATTAAGAAGGTGCTGAGTGACCCAGCCACTTTGTATGTTGGGTGTGCTTAGTTGTGTCCTTACCAGCACAAAGGAAGGTAGTAAGGTGGCACTTTTTGGAAATAGTTTTGCTCTGATGTGGCAAAACAGCTCCATCATCCGATGCTTATTACACATGCATCAATAAAAATATTGTCATCCATCATCTTGCTTACATGATGTTTTTCTGCACATGTGAAGTGTGCAGCTGCAAAACAGAATTAGGCAGGAAATAAGAAATTATATAAGATTCTTGCAGAAGAATTTTTAAAATTGGTTCAAATAATTATTTTCCAATGGGAAATTTAGAAAAATCTCTCCTGTTTTATGGAAACAGTAAGAAAGTGAAGAATACTTTCAGCATATTTTAAAAAGTGGCACTCTGTTTCTTACTCTTAGAAAAGAACACTTTTAATGCTGTTTCTGAGATCCAAAATCTAAATATAGGAAAATGTGCTCTTTTATATGCTGTGTGTCTGCCTGCATCTGCCTCTTGAAAACCTGGGTGGTGACACCCCAAATTTTGACACTATGACAAAAACTGGAAAAGAATGGTTCTGAACTTCTATTGGAAAAAAAGATATAAGTTACATTTGCCAGTAACTCTTCTCTTTCTACCTCTTTCGATTTAACTAAACCCTATCTTTGAAAAAAAGGTGTTTCACCTTTCTCCTATCAAACTTGTGCTCAGTTTTTCTCAGATGAAGTGAGTGCCTAAGTACGTGTACTGTCCCTCCGACCTGCGAACTCCATAAAACACGTGCATAAGCGACTCATCTGCGGGCATAAAGCGATTCTTCACACTTTCTCCTGCAACTTCTCCCTTTGCTTGTCACCTAAAAGCAAATGATAACCATTTTTGGAGTCTGGTAGTGTAAGATGGTGATGAGGTTTTGTTCGTATTTGAGTTTGGGGATCTGGGCTGGAGGAGAGTGTGTACAGGGCTGCAATGCCTTTTGCTCAGACTCGGCTCTGAGAAAACGGCACCGCACTCAGCTCTCAGTTTCGGACAGCCTGGCTTGAGCGTCTCAGAATGGCACGGCCCCCCAGACCTCGCTCCCGGTGCGGTGGCGCCCGGCTCCTCACGGCAGGCGAAGTGTCAGTGGGAAACAGCTGATGTGAGACGTGAGGGGTTCTGTGTGTAGCCTGTACTGAAGAGACGGGCAGAGAACGGCAACAAAGCTGATGAGGGGTCTGGAGCACAAGTTCTGTGAGGAGCGGCTGTGGGAGCTGAGGGTGTTTATCCTGCAGAAAAGGAGGCTCAGAGGGAGACCTTACCATTCTCTACCACTGCCTGAAAGGAGGCTGTGGCCAGGTGGGGGTCGGTCTCTTCTCCCAGGCAACCAGCGACAGGACGAGAGGAAATAGCCTCAAGCCATTAGGTTTAGGTTGGACTTTAGAAGGAATTTCTTCACAGAAAGGGTGATTAGACATTGGGACAGGCTGCCCAGGGAGGTGGTGAAGGCACTATCCCTGGCGGTATTTAAAAATGGACTGGATGCTATGGCACTTCGTGCCTTGATCTAGTTGACATGATGGTGTTTGGTAATAGGTTGGAGTCGATGATCTCAGAGGTCTTTTCCAACCTAATCGATTCTGTGATTCTGTGATACTGGGAAGCTATGAAGCTGTGATGCTGTGAAGCTGCCCTAGCCCCATGCCCGAGGCTGGGAACAGGGGCCGAGGTGATGGCAGTCCCAGACCGTGGCACGGCCACGGGGCAGCCCCAGGGGGCACGGCTGGGGCGATGACACAGCGGCCTCGGCGGGGCGGGCAGTGGCGGCCCGGGATGTTAGTCTGGCGTGCTGCCCGTGCGCGATGCCGAGCCAGGGTTCTTTGGCAGCGGCCGCCGCGGCCGCCCTGCCCGCGGAGCCGCGGGACCCGCCGCGCCGGGTGCTTTGCCGCCAGCCGGGACCGCCACCGCGCAGCCCGGTCCCGCCGGCGGGACGGGACACGGCTTCCCGCCTCGGCGGGCGCGCCTGCGGGATGCTTAAAGCACGGCGTGCGGCGCCAGGGAACGGTGCGGTGGGCGGCGGAGCAGCTGGCACCGCCTCCCAGCGGAGACCGGCGCCCCGAGGGTTGGCTGGGCTATAAGTTTCCCTCTGCATAGGTTGCCGTGAGAGTAGGTTGCCTGCCACGCACCTGCCCGCAGCTGACCCGTTGCAGGGGATCCTGCTCCAGGCCAGGGTGCAGCTCCTGAGGTGGCGGCAGCGGCTTCAGCCAGGCCCGGCAGAGATGGAGTGGAAATTAGAAAAACCCGCCCGGCGGACGAGCAGGAGGGATGAGGACTTGCTTTGGTAACAGTGCCCTGTGGGGGTGCAGGGGCTGCCGGTGCCCTGGGGAGGAGCGCGGCCGGGGAGATCTCCTCGGTATCTCTGCCCTGTCCCCGGGACCGTGGCTACCAGGGAAGCCTGGCCAGCAACAAGGCTGGGTGGAGGATGATTTAGGGTGAATAAACTGAGCTGCGTGGTTGCTAAGTGTTGTGTCTCTGTGGTTTTTTTCAAGCATGACGCGATGAGAGCACATGGAAAAGACCTGAAGTGGAACAGAAAGCAAAGACCAAGGAGATCGGCTAAGGTAAGGACAGGCATAGACATTTGCACTCCTTTGTACGCACTGAACTGAGATTTCCACTGTACGTTTCTGGGGGACAGAGGGAGGGAGGGAGGGAGGAAGGAGGGAAGGAAGCTATGGAAAATAAGTGATTTTGAAAAAAAACCCACAGCACGTAATTTTTATCCTTTTCTGTTAATCCTTATCACACTTCCTCAGGTTTAGCATCTGCAATGTCAGAAAAACACAAGTTATGGCAAATTGACATCTGTTCAGGGGAGGAAACAAAAACACCCTTGAGCTTTTCTCCTGGTGCACTAGAGGGACTGCTTACTCTTTAAAAGCAAAAGTTACTTGACCTGGTTGAAGGGCTAGGGGTGTTTATCATAGATTTGCAGAGTTCTCGTTTCATTGGCACTACAAGCTCAGTTACCTACGTTTAGAGGGTGGTAAATGATAAAGGAGACAACAAAGAACTCACAAGTACAGTAGGAACCTAGGTAGGAAACTTATTAATCACAAAAATATTTGCTGAACAGTAATCAATAGGTAAAATGCAGACAGTTTGTGTCTTAAGGAGTTGACATAAATCACAAAACCAGGTAAAACTGCAACATGCAAATTGATGGAGTGGGAGGTGAAGGTGTCAGTGGGATTGACCGTACTGAAAAACACTGAGGCAGGAGATAAGCAGTGTGGCATTAGATACGACAGTATAGAAATGTAATCTCTGGCATGCTGAGAATGTTGCTTCAACATTATTCAATTTTATGTAAGTGACCCCTTAGGGTAAAGCCATGTTGCTGAAGTGAGCAACGACTGAGCTCCAGGAGACAAAACTTTGGGGTTGGTGGTGAAGGGGAACTAATGGCCAAAACTGAAGAGACTGTAACAGTCTGGCAGTGCATGTTAGCTGGCTGTTGTCTCTGATGTGTCCACAGCTGCTAGCTGCACTCCATATTGTTTCATTCAAAAGCATCACGGAAAACTCAGAGGTGGCCTCCTCTTGCTGTGGAACAAGAAGAACGCAATTAGCCAGTACTTTCTGTGGCTGCTAACAGCAGCTGCACTCAAGGAAGTAAATGTTTTATGTTTTGTTTTGTATTGAGTTAAGATTTATTTTGAGTGATTTAAGATCAATTCTGAACGAACAAAGTGAAGGCTTCAAATACAATATTAATTGGCTTTTATACAAAGTGTCTAACTCAGTACCTCCTTTCCAGTGTGACTTCAAAGGAATTTCAATCAAAATGGGTGTTGGAGGTAAAATTTTACCTCCATCCAGATTAAATTCATAAGCTTCAATCCTGAAACCTTTGTTCATTCTCCATTAGGTAGCTGTAAATAGAGGTATGCTGTGGCTTGTAACCTACAGGTAAGTTGCACTGTGGAGTAACCAATGATAATTCTAATTTCAAAGTAAAATTGGATATACTGAGTTTGACTCTGGGCTCATCTAGGTTAAGGGCAGGGTTGCAACAGTGACCGTAAGCAAATGTTCCACAGAGAAAAAGGCTGAAGTTAGTGTATATGATACAAATTAACTTGTGGAGGTAACATACTATACTGTTATTCCTACAACTAAGACAAGAAACAGTTTGCAACACTATCCAGTTCCTTTGGACAATCAGGGCTCCACACAGGGTTTATAGCATTGCTCTTACTCTGGTCTTCCCGAGTCAGACACTTACCTGCGACATTTATTTCTTGACACTGTATACTGTTCGAACTATATATATATAGTATATATGTATATATATATAGTATGTATATATATGTATGAAACATGAACCTTAAAAACAAGTGAATAGTGCTGATTTTAGGTAAAAAATAAGAAGTGTTTCCAGGCATATTATTTCAGGAGGCACCTCCCTCATGAGGACTCTGTGTCTGGTAGGCAGTGTATTGCTAGTTGACTGCTGTACCTAATGCAGCAGTCACTGCTACACTGTCACCAGCTGTGGGGCTGGCTCACCGCTGTTTCAGGGCAATTCCTTTGGAAGTTGCTGGGATTCAGGCACAAATTCGTGCAGGTGGTGCAACTGTGTGCGATGGGACGGCAGTGTATGTTGGCTGCTTGAAATTCTGACAGCAGCTAACATGCAGCTGCTCTCTTTTCCCACATACTTTGGTCATCAAAATGGAGAGCTACTACTTTTGTATAAGAAATCTTTTTGTTTCTCCCGACTACTGCTTTTTTTGACTGTCAGGCAAATGCAAGTAGTATCTTGTATTTCTATTATTCTAACAACAGTGAGAATTTTGGATTAATTTAGACTCTGGTGTTCATCTACTTTTATATACCAAGGTAAGAGGAAGTTTTAAAGTACCTGAACCAGGTAAGTAATTGAAATATTTGTTTAAAAATTTAAGCTCTTGGCAGCTTTTTTAAAGCAAAAGCAGCACATGCATTTTAAAATTTGATTTTAATTTTTTAAATAGTAATATTTAGCAAATGCAACTCGATAGTTTTTTGGAAGGTGTTGTTTGTTTGTTTGCTTGTTTGTTTGTTTTAATTGAGTAATTAAAGGTCCCAAAGGCTTAATGTCACTTTCACTAATTTCCTGAAGAGTATATCTGAAAAATAATTACTTTTCCATTGTATGTGTATTAAAAAGTCAGCCTTAGAGCTTTTCCTCTCCCTTTGCTTGTCTGGATAATTAATTCATTAACATCAGTGCATTAAACCAACTGCACATAGTCTCACCAACCACACAGTGTGAACAGAACATAATACTCTACTTAGAAGAATAAAGGATGGAAGCACATTGATCTTTTTGATTCGTGTTACACTGCAAGCTTCTGTCAAACATTCTGCCACAGCCAACAGAGTGTTAATTTTATCCTCATCCTGGCACTTTAGCATCCACAGAGTACAGAAGAAAGCCTTCGTTGTTATTGTTCTATCTAGGTGCTGCTGTATGTGCTTTGTACAGTGAAGAGAAAGAGCACCGGTGTTGGTGAAGGCGTGCAGAGTCACGGTGATCCCACTGCTGCCTGTTGCGTGTGGTGATTAGGCAGTGTATTGTTAGTTAGCTGTTCCTCACACACCAGCAACTGACTACACTGTCAGATTAGCACATCACTGTCGAGACAAGAGCATAAACACTGCTGTTATAAATATCTCATAGGTTCCCAGCTGGTCCAATGCCTGCCTGGTTCCCCTGACTGAAGGGAGCTGTGCTAGGTTATGCAGACAGAGTGAATACAGGGTTTAAAATAAAGCATAACTAAGAGTATAGAAGTAAGTGTAGTTGTATTTCACACAGTTATACAGCTACCCCAACAATCTACTGGATTATGTAAATATTAAGTAAGAGTTTCAGGTCTGAACCCTATGTAAATATGTTTCTCTTACACCACTAAATGTTTGAAGGAGCACTGATGTGTTGGCTCAGCAAACAAGTATTTTGTGACAGTACTCAAATTTACAGGAAGATGTACTACTGGTGACTGAAATGGATTTAGAATATTTTCACTCTCAAGCAATTTTCTGGAAAGAGAAGCTCACGGTAAAATGGTATTTATTTGAGAAAATAAGCATATACCAGACCTAAGGAGTGAAGAAAACTTGAGATAGGAATGAAGGCTTAGGAGGAAAGATGCAATAGGTTATGATCAAATGGAGATAAAATAACTATAACTCTCATGGACTGACTTTTGCTAAGCACCATAGGACAGTAGTTTAATCTTAAATTGGGAGGATTATTCAAGAAATAGTTTTTGATCTCTAAAATTTTTGAGTTTGTATTTTTATATGCTATATTTAAAATTAACTCTAAGTGGACATTTATCTAGACATGCATTCATACTACTTTCTCGGCTTTTGACTATAGATAAATATGCATTTATGCCACTGTATTCTGACTTTCATTTTATTTATTTGTCTTTCCAAGCTTGTGTAGATTTGGCCATTAAAGATGCTTTATTTTTACCCCAGATAACTGGCAATACAATTTCAAGAAAGAAGTGATTATTTTATCAATGATCTGCCCTAAATACTATATTGGAAGAGCTGGCTTGTCTCATAATGTATAAGTAATACAAACACACTGAGTTTTTGTTAAGGAGGAATGTTAATTAACAGTACATTTTGAAAAACTTAAACTGTGTAGAATCAGGACTGAATGGTACCTCTATTGAAATTTCTTCAGACGATGGTTGTAATGTATTGTGATTAAATAGTGAAATTAGTTGCTCCATGACTTTTCTCAGACAAAATCTTCTTTTTCTAGGACTCTGGAGTGAATATGATTCAGGAAGCCGTGAGTTAAGTAATTCTGTCCACTTGTTTGCTAATATCACATGCTATTTCTGAATACCAGGAAAGACACTTGATCTTAACGCTGGCATTGAGATATTCAAGATTACACCGTGTCCTCTGAAAAACAATATGAACTTTAGTGAGCGAGTTACAAACAAGGTGTACACATTTCCTTCCCTCCCAATCCCTTTCAAACAAGAAAATCATACTCATACTGCACTGTTTATCTTGAATGTTTTAAGGACCCAGGTGAAATTTCCCATATGCCAAATAATTCTCAGGAAGAACCAGGACTAAAACAGGGGTGTTTTTTGGGTCTTCCACTAACAGCAACCAACACTTCTTTATACTTACCCTTTTTTATTCAGTGGTACAAAACCCAAGGAGCTTTAGCAGCTTGTATGAACAGACATACTTGTTTTATTGTACATTTTCAAGTTAAGATATCCACCTTTTCCAGGCAAAACATTGTGTCCTGCCACTTAGTTCCATGGACCATAAACTGCTCCCAGTGAGAGGAGAGGGCCCATATCTCAGTTTCCTTCCTGCTCCATCAAAGCAGCAGAGATGTGTGACAAAAATCACCTGACATGTCCCACTCTGTGTTCTCAGGGCTGGAACTGTACATGCAGGAGGAGACTGGAGTAAAATGCAGGACCTCAGCATAAGAACAGGCAATGTCTTTACAGATCTGATGTTGAGTCTTGCAGGATAATGGCAAACAGTGCAGTGGCTGGACTAAAACACCAGCAGCAGGCTCATTTGGTCTAATGAGACTTTTATGTAGTCTTTAACTGGGTTCTGAAATTTTAAGTGGATAAAATTGCCATGCATTAAGTTTGAGTTCCTTTCCAAAAAAAAGTTTGTCGTTATTGAGAGTGACTTTGTTTAATCTTCCTCGTCAATACCATTACTCAATCTTCATGATTTTTTTTTTTTTGGGAAATTCTCAATGAATACAATAAGTGAGTGAAAAAAACCACCCCTCTTTTTAAAAATTTGCATTTGAATTTCTCACCTTTTTTATACAGTTGGGTGGCTAGCTTTACAGGAAAAAAGTTTTGACACCCTTTAGGTATTTTCAATCACTGTTAGTCTAACAAGAGAACAGCACTAATTCTACCCATCCTTTTCATACAGAAAATTCTACTGAGACAGGTTTTTCTCATTTCTATTATGTCAGCCCTCCTTCAAGACATGGGCAGCTGGAGTGAAGTTTCTTACTCAAATTTACTATCTCCCTTCATTCAAACAGATAAATCAAAACACTTGGCAGTTTGTAATAGAACAGTGGAACAGAACTGGAAATGGGTTAGTAGTTACATGCAGGACTGGGGAGATTGCAAGGTGAGGAGAGTGGGGCTTGAGCCATGAGCCTGCATCCCCTTCTTCTACCTCTATTTGAAGATTGCCGTTTTATTCTAGAGATGAGAGGTAGATGGGTGGCTGGGGAGCATTGCTTTGGGCTTTCCTCAGAAAAATGTCTGTTAGAGTGCCAGGCTCCTGATTTTTGTTGCCCCTTGAATCCTTCTGTAAGCAACCATGCATATTTACACAGGCCCTGCCTTTGTCCAGGTCAGAAAAGAAGGAATCCAGCAGGAAAGGAGCTCACATCTCAGGCACTGTACTGCAGCACAAATGTATGGAGAAGGCTGAAGAATTTAAAGGTGTTGTAAAACTGAAATGTAAAATAATCAAAATATGAAGCAAGCAAGCAAACTCTTTTTTCCAATTTTTTTTCTTCTTTTAATAGTTTTATTTTCTACGTACAATTTTTTGCAACTGACAGCTTCACAATTCAGTAGTCTTCATATTGCAAAGCTGGTATCCTCAGTTACATTTGTGTCTAGAAACTCTGATATGATTTTCTCTGGGTCCCATGTCTTTCATAACAAGGCAATTATGTGTTAATGGAATATAAAATCTCTTTGTTACTGGTAGATAGGAAAAAACCCTGTGAAAATACTGAGTAATTTATTCACAAACCTTTTTTCTAACTATCTACCTGTTGGTGACAATTTTAATTAGCTATTGTCAGCAATTCAGAAAAAGAAATCATAAACCCCTTATGCAAATTGATGGTCCCTCCCTGCAAGGTACTGAGTGCCTTGTCATGTCAGTAACCTCAGTAGTTCTTGAGGCCACTGTAGGAGCCAATCCAGCATTAATAGACAAATTGCAAACACCAATGCTAAAGAGTAGCAAAATCACCTGATGGTTTAGCTTCTAGCAAAATTTCCCAGGAATGTAGAAAGGCTGTATACCCATGGTGTTGAATGGCTTTTTCAGAGATCTTCTCTTTTTTTCATGATAATCTGCCTGATTAATGATGTTACTTCTGGCTTGATACTTTCTATTGGCTCTTCGGGTCTCCAGAATTTCACAACTTTACCCTGAGGGCTGACAAGGTACTTCCAGAAATTCCATCGAGGCTCTTTCTTTGAAGAATCTGTAAGGATGAAATCAGATTTTAGTGACTTACACCTGGAATTGTCTTCATGCCCCACACTGATTCTTTGACTATTTATGCTGAAGTAATCCCACCATAGTCTTTGCTAATAGTCTGGGCATGGATTTACTGATTACTGCTAATGATCTGAAAAGCGGGAAGTCAATGATGCTCCCCCCTTCCTGTGAAACTGTTTAAGAGTTCACAGTTTTACTATGCTATACTTTCTAGGGAAGAGGATACAAGGGCTGCATATTTATGCAGGGAATCCCCAGTTTTATGTCAGTTTTGGGGAGTGAAGCGGGAGCAGGAAGTTGTGGTGATGATGGCTTGATTCGGCTGCTTTCACAAAAAGCTCCAGTAGATTTTGACTGGCGAACAAGTGTTTGGTTAGGAATGGTGCTGAACCCTAAACTAATTTTTTGAAGCAATTTATTGAAGTTTGGCACCACACTTATGCTGCAAGTGAACTAAATTTGCACTAGATTATTGGACAGTGCTGTTGCCATCCTGTTGCTAGTAGCCACAGGCACAAAAGCATGGTATAGCATGAAGATGTTCACCCTTCTGATTGTCAGAACAGCAACATGAAGAAAACAGGTACTTTAATTGAAAATGCACAGTAATTGAATGTGAAACACAGGAATGCAGGATGAGAGAAACTTTGTTTCAAAATATTGAAGTACCAAAGGATCTTTCTCCTTCTTGTGGGTGAACAGCATGTCAAATAAGAAAATGATGAGTAAATATTTTTTTCTTTATAGGTATCAATGTTTAACACTGATGGCACTGATATTTAGGATCTGGATTCGTCACACACAGCTGGTGCCTTTGTGCTCTAGCCTCTTCTATAAGGAACTGAGAGAAAACACTCAGTAATTCCGCTGGACATCTGGCAACTCAGGGCGACAAAGTTACCTGAGGTTTTCAGTAGCATGCCTAAGAGGAGGTAGGGATAAACACAGTTACAATGACAATAGTGACCATTTAAATGACTCCTCAATAAAAACAAATCTCAAGTACATAGGAGGTATCATAGGCGATATGGTACATAAGTGTTCTGGGAAAGATTTCATTTAGATATTGAAATAGTTTTCTGACAAGAGGCACTATGAGAGAGCGGAATAGACTCGGAAGGCAAGGGGATGTAATACAGGTTTGGGCTTTCTGTTACTTTATTTTCTAGATAAAATGGTGTCTTAGAAAAGGGTTTTGCTTAAGCTATTCTCTCTTTCATATATCAGTATGGTTCAAAGACCTGGTCAAAGCTCAGGAAAATTCAGAGAGGTTTTTCAAGTCAGCTTTGAGTCTATGAGATCTTTGGTCAGCTGAAGAGACAGAGAATTTCATTTTGCTTGTGAGAATATGAGGCTCTAAGCCTGTAAATGCTCCGTCTATGCATGCAGGATTTTGCAGGCTAGGCCCCGAAGTTCATATGACAAATTAATACAAATCAGTAAAAGTGGTTATATATAACTAGTACATATATATATATATATATATATATATATATAAAAGTGGTTATATATAACTAGTATATATAATCCTGCTGTATGATACAGGTTACATAAAGGTGGACATAGGACCCTGGTGAAAAAGGAATCTCATCTGCACGTGTTTATATAAAATTTTCTGGTAATTTTATGACTCCCATAACTACATTTTTGTCCATAAAAAGGGTCTTTTTAAAAAATTGAAATCACATACTTTGGAATGGGATTTTGTAGGTGGAAGTCTTTGGACTCAAGTTTATATATGCACAAAATGGATGTTTCTAGCTGGGCAGGTCAGAGTAGGCTGTTTTTATAAGCAGTGAGGAGAAACTGGTATTTTCAGGATACAATTCTTCCGCCCATATTTTTGATATCCAAATTGAAATGAGATTAATTGTATGCCAAGTGCCTGTTTCTCTCCATAGTTTATGAAGACTTCAATGTTTCCTGACAAAAACACTCAGCCTGGACTCAAAGAGAATACCACGGTTACAGGCAGCTTGATACATAAAAGAAAACAGTTACCTATTAGAAATTTAAAGGCGGGATCTGCTTCTGATCCTAGGATCTTGATTTTGTGGAAAACAGGGAATGTTACTCCATAGTTTCCTTTGGCAAAAGATTCTATTTCCTGGCTTGAACTAGGCTCTGATTCTCCGAACTGGTTGCAGGGAAACGCCAGCACAGTGAAGTGGGAGGGACCAAACTCTCTGTGCAGTTCTTGCAGCGCGATGTAATTTTTGTCTGTGTATTGGCAGTAACTGGCCACGTTTACAACCAAAGTTGCCTTCAGAAAAATAAAGTTAGAATAGTAAGGAAAAAGCCTACAGATGTTGTAGAGATCACAATTAAATCTTAAAATGGCATTTCTCATTACCATGATGGTTCCTGTCAGAAGGCTAAACTTAATCTATCTGATCATAATTTCATTAAACAGATAATGATGAAAGCAGCTGAAGACATTTACTTTCAGACAATCTGTTGTAAAAATCTAGTAAACTGATAAACTTCATCTTACAGTTTTGTTTAAATACAAGCATTTTAAAAAGCAGATATTTAAGACATGCACTAAAATAATATTTACTAGATAAACTTCCAAAATCCAAAACTAATGTTCCTAACTAAGATTAAAACCCACCAATTTGCCTGTTAGGCTGTAATGATCTACGCTAAATTATATAATTTATTTTTGTGATTTATTAGATCTAATACTTGATTCCTGGAGCAGGCCTAGATAAAATAAATTTTCTCCAGCTTACTGTGTGAAGAACAGGAATTTATCACAAATCTCTGCCAACAACTCCCATAACCAAACCTTTTATTTACCTAGAAATGTACACATTTTTTGTCAGTATGGATTCAAGACGGAAAAAGCGAAATAATAACTTACTTTCCCTCTGTACTTCTCCAAGGAAATGATCCTTCCTCGTGAATCCTTGACTTCAAAAGAATAAAAATCTTTGATTTTAGGTTTAAAAAACCTTAGTTGCAGGAGGCAGAGAATGGTGGTGCACAAAACCATTGACAGGAAGAGAACAAAGACCCTGGCTTTGGGCACTGAGTATTTCAGAGGATAACTAGTAGTGAGAGGCTCCATTTCTGAAATCTTTGGAGAGGAGCCTGGGCAGGCCTGGAATGTGAAGGAGGAGCTGAAATATGAGACTCCCAGCTCAGACCGGAAAGAACAAGCTGCTCATTTTTGTCCCTGTTGCAAAACAGCTGTTACATATCACAGTGCCTGCTGGGCTTCTGAGCTCTTGAATAAAGCCTGGGCATCTTTCGGAGGGGAAGCGGGGAAGGAAGGGAGAGAAGAAATGAATGAAAAGGGTATACCCCTCATCTAAGGAGTCTGATTGCTCTAACTGACCTGTGTGGGATACTCCAGTATGTGTCTGCACTGTCTCGAGAGCTGCTGGGAACAAGAGTGAGTTCGTAGTGTAGCTCCAGCACATCCCCTGGGCCTCCCAGGTGTATCTGGCAGAGCTGCTCAGCAGGAGGCAGCTGTGTTGTCAGGCTGACCTGGCGAAGCAGTCTGGGGGACAGCTGTTCAGGTCGAAAAAAGGCAAGATGACTGAAACCGCCCTGTTTACAAACTCAGCCCTGCGTCTCATCAGCTGCTATGGGCTCACAGGCAGCTGTGTAAAACTCTTTTCAGCACATGGAGCAGAGAAAAACTCCTTGGTAATAGGCTGTCATAAAGGAAGATAACACAATGTGGATTTTTTTGCAATGAGAGTGGGGATGATAATGGAAAATGGGTTGCTTTCTTAATTGCTACTGGCTACCTGGCAACGAGCTGTTCTGAGATGGTAAGATTGAAGGTCTGCATGAGAGAAGAGAGTTGAGAGTCTCAGGTGTAAGCCAAGCAGCTCCAGTGATGTTTTGCTGCTTCTGAGTCTCTGCTTACTCCCTTTCCCTCCCAGTGCAAACCACCATTGAAGAGTCATGTGTGTCTCAGTTGTTTTTTTTTGTCAATCTGATTTTTTTCTGCACTTAGATGTTGCATTTTAAAGGATGGAAATAGAAGGGGTCCTTCTGAATGTAAAACCTGGAATCTGATTCCTCCTTTTTAGTGACTTTTGAAGTACTGGTATTACTACCAGTATCATTGATTTGTACAATATCATAGTGATATGCTCAACTCTTTCTATAATCTCCAAATAGCTAAAATCTGCGTTCATTTTGCTTAACAAGATTATATGGAGAGTTTCACACTGTTCTACATAACAGAGAGATGCTTGAGAAACACTGACATTTCAGTATTTGTATCTGAGGACTTGTTAGGCTTTGTCTTTGCCAGGCAGTGAGGCCTGTGAGCATGATGCTTTGGTGGTGGGGACAGAAAAGTCACAGACTTCTGTGTTGAAGTGAACAAAGCTGTAATCAACAAGCAAGCACGGGTGACTAATGCTGACCTTAAAGGCAAGAACAAATGTGTTTGGTTACAGAAAATCCATGCAACATCCTCATGTCTAAGCTACATCTCAAGTGTTTGCAATTTGCACCTAATATTATTTCAGAACTAAATAAAACAAACAAACAAAACTTAATATAACTATTTACTGGTGTACCTAATAATTACCCAGAAGCCCATTATATTAGCTGTGTCTCCTGTTGTTACTCTCAGCTAAAACCTTGCTTCAAATCTGTCTGAAAAACAAAATATGTTTTATATGGTCTGGGCTCTTACATTTTAAGTTGTGATACTTTCTCAGGTTTTATGGTTTTCTGACACAAATTGCTCTACGAATGAATTTGAACAAATGCAAATAAAAAACTCAATTTAATCTTTACTTAGTATCCCTTAATATATTGAAAAGTACAAGATAACATTAAAAATAATGACATGAGCAAGCTGCAGTGGTGGTGAGAAGGTTTAGAAATCAGAAGAGATCTAAGTACTTTTTCGGGTGGAGATCAGAGAACCTGCCTGGTTCCAGACAGACATCAGGTGGATTTGCCCAGTGTTGCTCTCTCAGGAACCACCAGACCCCTAAACCTACGCTGCTACGTGGCTGAAGGTGCCTTGGGTCCTCAAAAGCCAGTGAGGTAGCTTTAGTGCAGAGTGACACAAAGGTAGGCTTTTGCTTGTTTTGTCTAGGTTGTGTTGTTGTTGTTTGTGCCACAGGCTTTCTGTGCCAGCGTTGATTCAGCTGTACTTATCTGAACAGAAAAATTTGTTTTGCACTGTTTTCCCCCTTCTCCTTACTCTTTCTTGGCGCACTCGACCGTCTGCCGGACTCGCCTTCAGCCCACTATCCGCGGCTGTTGCTCTCAGGCAAGGGCACGGCAGAACTAAGAACAGCGCGAAGGGACAGGATGACACTAGGCCTTGGCTAATCTGTGTGTTTGTGTCCTGTCGCCGCGCAGGTGGCAGGCTCGGAGCGCACAGGGCGCTCCCTGTGGAAGCGCTGCATGCGGCGGGAGCTGCCGGCACACGATGGCAGCAGCCGCCGCGGGGCCCGGCGCAGCAGCACGGCCGGCGGGGCGCCGGCTCGGCACGCAGAGAAACGCGTCCGTGTGGAGAGAGGATGGCCTCCGGCAGGGATTTCTGAAACAACCTGCGGCAGGGAGTTTGTGTGAGGTGAGTGTCGGTGTGTCTCCCGCTGCCGCGGCTTCGGCAGTGCACAGCTGCAGCAGGCTGCGCAGGCTGCCCAGGCAGAGCAAACTCCAGGACAGCATCCTCTCAATTTTTTTATTTACACTGAAGTACTGGAGCAAGTCCAGAGGAGGGTAGCAGAGCTGGTGATGGGTCTGGAGCACAAGTCCCATGAGAAGGGGCTGAGGAAGCTCGGGGTGTTTATCCTGGAGAAAAGGGGGCTCAGGGGTGACCTTATCACTCCCTACAACTGCCTGAAAGGAGATTGTGGCCAGGTGGGGGCGGGTCTCTTCTCCTAGGCAACCAGCGACAGGACCTCAAGCCATTAGGTTTAGGACATTAGAAGGAATTTCTTCACAGAAAGGGTGCTTAGACATTGGAATGGGCTGTCCAGGGAGGTGGTGGAGGCACTGTCCCTGGCGGGTGTTTAAAGAAAGACTGGGCATGGCACTTAGTGCCATGGTCTATTGAAATGGTGGTGTTAGGTCATAGCTTGGACTTGATGATCTTAGAGGTCTTCTCCAACCTAATCGATTTTGTGGTTTTCTCACAAGAGCATGCTGCTGTCATGAAAGGAAAGCTGAGCCCAAGGTTGCCCTTCCCAGTGTATGGACAGCTTAGGGCAGCAGATCATACACAGATCTGTGCTCAGCTGACACTGAGCAGGGTGAAAGGAAAGAGGAAAAAGTGGTCTCATCTCTAGCCAAGCAGTGCCTGTGGCAGACTAGCCTTTTTTTACTCTGTGATGTGGGACACACAGGAATGGGTTTAAGTTTCATTGGACTACAAGAGGGCACAGGTCCTGTTCCAGCACCTTCAAGTCTGGATAAGTTACCAACAACTGGCAGAAGGGCAGGAGACCTCATACAGGCCTCTCTCATTCGCTTGCTTCTGCTTCTCCTTTACCCTCTGCACAGCTCCTGCGGACCCAGCCATAACTGCAAACTGGGATCAGTCTCCAGGCCTGGATTTGGTACAGAGCACACTCACGGGAGGAGGAGCTTGCTTGTGTTGTTGTTTTTCTCCAATGCCGAAGGCTTCACGTATTGACAAAGAGACACCAGCCAAGGGACACCCACACTCTACTCACCTTAGAAGAGATTTACTGGAGGGCCATTCAGAGCGCAGATCAAACTTCCAGCACTCTGAATTGGACTGGAGGAGAGATGGTTCTAGGGGAGGCTGTTTCTCTCCGTCAGCAACAGAGGGAGCTGACGAAACGTCGAAAGAGCTTTGAGAGGGCTGACTCCGGCTTGCAGCGATGCTAGGGGAAAGTGGGGAAGGGTTCGCATGCTGCATGTCCACGAAGGGCTTCCTGGAAGATGTAAGGAACTTTATGCAGTTGTCTTCTTGGTTAATAATTGAAATATTTAGAAAACGAATAAAGGATGCTCTTAAGAGTTCCAGATATGTTCCTATGATATTGGTCAGAAAGTGCAATTCTGTTTTCTACTAAGGAGTATACCAGAGGTTATCAGTAATGCATGCTCAGGTCTAGGAAACTCTGGCTCTAAAAGCAGTGTGAAATCTTTCCATCTTCAGTTTCTAGAACAGAAAGTCCTGCATGCTGCCTCTACAAGCAGTGGTGAAAGCTTGTGTGGTCCTGGGATATCAGATGTTAGTTTTCTAACGAGTAGGATTCTCTGTAACTAGTCAATAAACCTAAAGCTGGACATGAGCTGCAGTAGTAAACAGGCATTCTTTATAAAGGGAATGATCAGTCTGATTTTGTTTAGATATCTCTTTTAGGATAAGATGAATAGTGTTGTAGAAATGTCTCTTTTTCTTCAGCAACAAAAGGAAAGCAGGGAGACTCCTCCAAATGTCAGTATTTGCATTGTCCCACATAGTGTGGGATCTGCTTTCCAAGTACTGCTTTTACACAATCAGTGCTATTCTAAAAGGTACTTGACAGATATTCCCATTCATGTTTTTAAAAGGAATTGTTTCCATTAAAACTGTTTTTCCAGTGACACCTCAGATGCCTAAGAAACTCTCAATCACAAAAACTACTCTACCGAGCAGTCGTGCTGCAACAGGTTTGGAAGGAAGGAATAACAGGAGAGCTGAAACAGAAAAGCAGTTGGTGAGTAATGCCACATTCAAACACACAGACAGGATATTTGCTTTTATGATGTGTTTTTTTACCTTGTCTTTGGCCTGCAATCAGTTATGAGGATGTTACCTTACTGACATGGGTAACAGCAACATGAGAAGGTCCATTTAGGAAATGTCTGCTGGAGAAAAGTCAGGAGTAACTTTTTTGTCACTTATTTGATTCATCTTCTCTCCTCTTTCTCCAGGCTATCATCCTGTAAACTAAAATCGAAACTAAACTAATGAAGCCCCCAAGACAGGTTTGTAATCTCTGAGGGAAAGCATATATTGTAAGAAATATGTATGAAGAACACGAATTACTCAGTTTTCCACATGCTTTAATAACCACTGTGTGTGACAAAGATAATTGCTTCAGTTCTTCATGATATAGCTGCTGATTTTGTCATGCAGACAGAATGAGGTGCTATGAAAAAGTTACTGAAAAGTAGCTTTCTGAGAATATTGTGAAAATAGGTGGTGAGATTTTGGTCAAGGTTGAAAGAACACAAGGAATCTACTTAACATGTGAAACAAAGACTTCAGAACACTTCCTGTTTAAGTGTTACTTTCTATTGCTGTACTTTTTACTAGTTTATTCTTCATAGTGAACACTGGCACACTATTTTTTTTTCTTTTTTAGGCATTATCCATGCCTTTTAGGAGCATAAATCTATGCTTCAGCTATCCATCTTCACTAGTGAAGAAGTTTCTCTTCACTACAAAATTGCCTTCTTATGTGAAGCATTGGTAGTTATGTCAGAAAATCTATTACCATAATATGACACTCAAAACCTATTCTCTACTTCACTGCTATCTCCTTGTGACTGTTCATATATGAAGTTGGAATGTTTCAGACAGTGATTACAGTTTCTCTTGTTCTCTCCTTCCCTGGATCGCACCAGTTCCAAAGTTGATATGAAGACGTAAATAACTGTTTTCACATAATTACTCTTTTGACCATAACTATTGAGTAAACTTGCTTCAGAAGTGCATACCTAATGTCTTTTTAATAGCATTTTATAATTCTTAGTTTATCTTACTGAGAAGTTTCTGTGAGGGTATTAAGCTGAATTTCTAACAAAAGGAGGTGTTGTCAGCACTGATGGACTAATTAGACTTGTTGTCTGATGCTTTGTAATAGTGGTACTCTTGAACATCTCTGGATGTTGGAAAGAGACCATGCTTTTACACCATTCTGGGAAACCTGATTCTTGGGATGATCACTTAGTTTTCTTAATAAATGAGCTGCTCTTGAAAATCTTCCTTTCAACAGGAAACACTGCTTTTTTTTTCTTCTCACCCTCCTCTGTCAACTGATTGGAGAGTCAGTGAATTTTAGAACTCTTAAAATAAACAACTCAATTGTTTTGAAAGTCTTAGATCAATCTAGCCAACAGAGAAATTGAATGTAACTTCTCTTTTTTGGTGAGATGATAAGCACTTTCTATGGAGTAGTGTATATAAAACATTTTTCTTATAATGAAATTCTTTTAGAAGATGATTACATGCTGTTCTCTTCAAATGGAGTCATAGAATGATTTGGGTTGGATGGGACATTTAAAAGTCATCTTGTCCAAACCCCCTGCAATGATCAGGGACATTTTCAACTAGATCAAGTTGCTCAGAGCCCTGTCCAACCCAGCCTTGAATGTTTTCAGGGATGGGGCATCCACCACGTGTCCAGGCAACATATTGTACTGCTTCACCTTCCTCGTTTAAAAAAATCTTTTCTTTATATCTAGCAGCAATCTCCCCTCCGTTAGTTTAAAACCCTTACCTCTTGTCCTATCACAACAGGCCATGCAGAAATGTCTGTTCTCTTTCCTATCAGCCTTCTGTAAGTATTGAAAGGCTACATTAAGGAATCCTCAGAGCCTTCTCGCCTTCAGGCTGAACAGTCACATCTCTCTCAGCCTATCCTCAGAGAACAGTGCTCCAGCCCTCTGATCACCTATGTGGGCCTTCTCTGGACCCACTCCAACAGGTCTTTCCTGTGTTGAAGGCCTCAGAGCTGGGCACAACATTGCAGGTGAGATCTCACCAGAGTGGAACAGAGAGGCAGAATCACCTCCCTTAATTTGCTGGCCACATGGTTTTTGTGCAGCCCAGGATACAATTTATTTTCTGGGCTATATGCCATTTTCCAGCTCATGTCCAGCTTTTCATCCATCAGTACTTCCAGGTCCTTCTGGGCGGGGCTGCTCTCAATCTGTTCATCCCCCAGCCTGTGTTGATACTGGAGGTTGCCCTGAGCCATATGCAGCACCTTGAACTTGGCATTACTGAACCTCAAGATGTTCACGTGGATTCTGTGTAAACCTAGATTTATACTGTAACTTACAAGTAGAAGTTGAGTTAGAGCTAATATATTCAGAGTTCTAGATCAAGGACTACAACCATTTCCTAAATTGTTATATTGCAATACTTTAGTCTTTGCAATACATTGTGGTGTGACCAAAACTTAAGTTCTTCCTATAACCATTTGAAAGTCAATCCTGGCTAAACCCACACTAAAATCTACTTATCATCTTCGATATAGTAATAAACGACTATTTATTTTGTGCTGCCTGTTAGTATAAGGGAATGGGATCCATTGAGAATAATATCTTCTCACATACCAATGAATGTGTGTGGTCTCTCTGTGGGCCAAAATATTACTTCTTTGTATACACAATCAGTCTTCCGCAGAAATGTCTGCACTAATTTTAGAGAGACACATATCCAAGCAATGTGATTAGCTTTCTGCCAAGTTTTCTATATAAATCATACAGAAAATGCCTCTCAAAGCTGAAAGCCTGCTGTAGAACAGCTGGAATGTATAAAGGAGAAACACTTCTATTTTCCGGTTATGTTTTTCTAAGACATTTCTTGTCATGATTGCAGCAGGGTTTTGAAGAAGAGTAACGCAGACTGTGCGTGGAAGGGCAGATTTCACAGACATTGGAGAGAAAGAATTCACTAATCTTGAGTGGCTGGTAAAAACATCCGTTGCATTTCCACATTACTGTATATGAAGAATTACAGAACAAACAGAAAACTGCCATCAGAGCATTCATCTCAGTGAGCATTGTGAAGAAATGCATATTACTAGGTGAAGATATTCCTGTCCTGTGTGAGCTGATCTGAGCCTTTGGATCTTGGTTAAAGACTCAGTAGTTCAGATCTCTCTTTCCTTATTTTTGCTCCATCATCTGTTTCTTTCATATCCAAGGAAATACTAGTGTAATTTTTAAGATCGTGTTCCTCAGCTACGAGGAATTTTCCATTTTCTATTGTAACACTGGTTTAGGGAATGGGATCATGGAGTCCAGTGCCTGTGAGCCTGGTTTGAGGGAGGACTCTGATATCCAGGGGGTGTCATGCTGTAATCAATGGCCCTGCGGTTTATGCACCACAGAACTGCTCTTCCCTCACAGACAAACTTACTCACACCATCCAGGAAACGTCATGGCAAGCTAGTAACATTAGTCCAAATGCCAATTCAGAAGAGGACAAGAGGTCGCTAAGGTTTGACAGGTGACTCAGGTAGTAATTCCAGATGTACAGGTTTGGATCTTCTTCCACTGCTAAGGTGGCCTTGTTCAAACAGCTTTGTTAAAGTGTGTGTAATCACTCGCAGTGAATCCGTGTTTTATGGAAGGAAAAATGTCTGAAGTCTCTCAAGTTAGAGCAGTATGATTTGGACATGATTTGCTATTCTGTATTTGTTAATAATTTCCCATCCCAGAGACGGGCTATTATGAAGCTTTTATGTAATAACTGTTGAGTCCTTTTATGGGATTGGTGTTAACCATTATACTTAAATATGTTTCCCAACTGACTTCTTAATTCAGTCATATTTTCACTTCACCTCAGCTTCCAACAGTCCCAGAGGCTGGATATAGCATTGAAGAAAGTGGTGATGTGAAGGTCTGTGAAAATACCAGTTGCATCTGGAAAGGTATGTTCCAATGCAGCAAACATTGTCAGGCACACTGAACAGTAAGATAGTACAGTCTGCATCTACACTGGAAAAGCAAGTGCATCTACCTCTTCCAGCAAGTGTTACAGAATAATGCAAAGTGGCTGAGAGCTACCTGCCCAGAGCTATTTCTAGGGTTCTCACAACCTCTGAACAGATAGTGTTCCAGCTCCTTCAGTGTGGTTAACTCCTAGTATTTTACCTGGCTCTCCTTTAGCCCTCATCTGATGCACTGATGGCTCTAAAACATTAATTTCCTTTCAGCTTTTCTGTTTCAGCATGCTACAAACAGTATAGGGTTGTGCTGTGGAATGGGCAGGGGATATGTATTATATGGGCTGTTGGGTACATGAGAGTGCAGGGCATGCAGAGGCGGTGGAGTTCTCTATTTCTTGCCTTTAGGGAAAGGTCAAACTGTCCCTAGCACTGCTGCTGGTTTCATCTGTGGGAGAGAGTTGATTAATTTACTACATAATATATCCTATGAATGAATAAGCATAAGGGAATGTGAATGATCAAGTGATTTGAAAACAAGGGGAATCTGAAGAGATAACCTGTGAAATTATACAGGCATTCCTGTACTTACTTGAGTGTCAGACAGTTCATTAAATATCAGAGTAATATTTTGATGTCTTCTGTCTTGGACAGATGATTTGTTTTGATGCTCTGGCTATTTCTTTCTATGAATCTGGATTTCACTCCCTGTAGAAGAAGTTGGGGTTTATGTGATAGATACATATTTTCTTTTGTTGCTTTCCTCTGTACAAATAAGCCTCGTTTCAGAGCAGTTAATAGCAACAGTATAGGGATAAACCACAGTGATTTTTTCCCTTGACGACAAATGAATATAGGCATTAAGAATACCAGGTTTGATGCCACCCACCTACTTGTTAATTAAGTTGTTTGATGTGACAGTACTGACTACTTGTGACTTCCTGAGTCTCATTTTAAGAATAGACACAGGCATGTGAGAGCCAAAATCTTATCAAAAGTCAGTGTTATCCACTAGTACTCAGGCAAAATAACAAAATGGCGCAATGAAATTTAATTTCCATTAAGAAAAAAGCCTGTTATACATATTCATGTGTCCATAAAGTAGGTGACTAGAGCTGAAAGGGTAACCACTATGATTTTGGGGTAGATGAACTACTAACAAGAGAAGAGAATCCTAAAATGAGCTAGAGATGATTCATCTGTTACTGTCTTATTGCACAGTACCAGCTACCAATGTTAAAGAAGAAAATTATATACAGAGTTTCAGAAGTGTTGCCATTTATTGAATATTACAATTAAGTGCCTTAAGTTTCTTGAATTATTTTACTTGTTAGGATTCAGAAAGGCTGCGTAAAATTTTCGAAAGTAATGAAAAACCTAGATATTAGAAATACAGCTTTTTCTTTACTGCAAAGTCTCATTTTAGTAATGTTAGATCTTTTTAGGGTTAGAATGCAGTGTCACATATCCCATTGTGCAGATCTGAGGTCATTCCTGCAAACCTTAATTGTTTAACTCCACAAAATTTTAGACACAGAATAAAATCACTGTAATCTACTTGCTCATCTTCAGAGAGAAGGAATACCACAGCTGAGAGGGGAAACATTTTCTGTCTGTCAAACTGAATTTTGGAATAGGGGAGAAGGTTAAGGACAGAGTATGGAATGGATGTATGATGTAAGTTCTCCACAACTGTCATTGAAATTTTGTATAGGATGTGTATGTGTACATTTACAGAGTACATATACTTTATCAGTGTTGAATTCTTTTTTTAACAGGAGAGGTTAGTTGTAGATATAAAAATCATCTTCTGCCCTTGAAACTTTTAAGACTCATTGTAATTACTACTCTCTGGGGAATAATTTGAAGACAGAAATGAAAACCCAGAGAAAACTGCAAAAAATTGGGTCTTCAGCATTCTGCTCTGCCCACTATAGCAATATAATTCCTTATACATAAAAATCTAGCATTAAATGATTCAAAACGCTAATGATCTGGCTTTTTTAAAACAGTGCTGAGGAGTCTTTGCAGCCTAATGTAGACAGTGACCACAAAAGACGACTCTTCTTTCTCACACTTGTACTGGCTTTTGTTTCTCGTTACTGTGCTGTCATGAGCGTAGTGTGGTGTGATCATAGAGCGTGTGTTTTAGAAACCTTTTCCTGTGGCTAGGTATCAGTGGGGTAGACACTTGGGGGAAATAAACACCAGAGAGTAAAAGAGTTAATTACTGTATAAGGGAGTTTTGGAGCAGGAGAGCACACATGTGAAATTCTGCTACTAGCAACTTCTGACAAAAACAAAGACAAAAAGAAGAAAAACTACCATGTTTTATATTAAACAGTAGTACAATTTAAACAAGATATAGTAGACCATATTCTCAGTTCTTGGTCACTGAATGCATGGAGGTTTGAAAAAGCTGGTGAAACGTGGCTTTTGCCTAGTCTAGTATGTCTAACGTTTTGATCCTACTCAGGGTAAATTAGGCCTTTCAAGCCTACTCTGAACTGTGGAGAGAAAAATATAATAAGAACGTGAAAGGCTTAGGCCTTAGAAAAAATGGTCGTGTTTTGCCTTACTGATTTGTGTGTGATGAATCTTCAAGTACAGGATGTCAAGAGGGGACCCAAAACGAGCTTAGAAGTGTTACCACCATGAAGCCATCCACACCTCTGGAGCAGAAGCAAGGCTTCACATTACTGCTTGGTGCAATGATTACTGTAAGTTGACTCCTCCAGTGTGTTGTTTTTTGCACAGACTGTCAATTCTTCGGTGTGTTTCAAGAAAGATGGTGGTGTGTCCCCTTCACCTAAAATTGAATCACTGCAGGACATAACTCTCATACAGCTTCCTTCAGCTATAAATCTCAGTACAACTTTCAAATCAAATAGATCTACCTCCACATAAAATTAAGTTCAACGTTTCAGCAATCAGCCTTGGCCATCTAGTAGCCAGTCAACACAGCAGCAGTTTCATTGTGTGGACTTTGAAATATCTTGTTTTTGAAGACAGCAGTGACATCATTTGTGGTTTGGGTGACACCTTCTAAATTCTCACTTATGTCTTTATTGGTGAACAGGCAAAAATTAAAACATTCACAAGTTACACACATACACATAAATCTCATGTCTGAATGAGCAGTTCATAAGATCTAACAAACTATTTATATGTATGTGTTTATAATTGTCCCTGGGAAGATTTTTTCAACATGCCTTTGCAAGTGTTCATGTATATCCATGAACAGGATAAAGGTTTGTTGGTGTGATATACAGTGATAATGTACAAGGTATGTCCCAAGACTGACAATATTAACAACAGTGGTTTATGGAAATGATTTCTGCTGCAACAGTCAGGTCTGTAATTAAACAGGCTGATGGATTCATCTGTTCTCCAGAGAGATTTTAGTTGGCAGACCTTGGATTATGGCAGCACAGTCTGTGCTTTAGAGGTCATGCAAAATGAGTATGTCCTGGTTTGGTATAAAATGTTGTACACCATCTGCTGCTGACCTACATGACATAACAGGATGTTCTGAAGATAATCACTACAGTGATTTGCTTTGCAAATGCAATGTGCCCAGCATCAGGGACAATGGAATCAGTACTTCCATCATAAATTTACTGAGCAAGCTCTGAAGATGAGAAGCAGAGTTTCCTTATTAACTTTTTGCATTTTTCCCTACCATCTGCAGGGTAAATTTTATCATTAACTCAAAGATGGTGGACAAACTGTACCATATAGACTCTGTCCTATGTCTTTCTCTGTCACAAGAATCACGTTGGAACAAGGCTGTTTTTGGATCTCTATCTGTTGGAGCAGGAGCCTCATTTCTGGTGGAAGAAATTAGGATGAGTGATGCGGCAATGTAAAATCCAGGGAGACAGTTTAAAAAATTCTAGTGGGTAAACTGTAACTCAGATCCTGCTGTGCAAACATACACATTTGAGAGACCAGACTCAGGAAGACCTTGGCTTGTCAGAGATACTCTCTTTCACATAAGTGGAATGCTTGCCAGTAAAGGTTTCGTAGAAGAATTCTCGGGATGTTTTTCCATAGTTTCTCTTCCCCAAACCATATTGCCCCTCACCCCAGCTTATTACCTACGGTTTTTTTGCAGTAGTTTTTAGTAGGTTTCTTCTAGAGCTAAACATGCTGGGTTGGAGCCTTGAGAATCTCATTGCTATCACTGTAGGACCTGCTGCACACATCTGGAATGGACAAACTCTTCAAGCCTTTGAAAGCATTGATTTGAATTTGAATTCCAAACACATTTCACATCTAGCTTGCATAAAAGAAGGAATGTTCCTTGCAATTCTCACCAGGGATAGAGAAGTGCAAGTACTGGATAACTTACTTTTTTCAGTCTTTCTCCATTTTTAGTTAAAGTGGCTACCAAACTATTTGATACTGATCTTTCTGTTTACAGAAACAAATGGAAAAGATTGACTAAACTACAGAAAAGCTCTGGTGAAAATGTATGTAGAAATTTCCAGTATCATATTCCACCTTAGTGAACATCCAGACACAGTGACATCCAGAATTAGCTACATGTAATGGACCTTCTAAAACCACTGATGACTGAATTAATGCTTCAGTTGTCCAGTGACAATCAGATTATTTTTCCATCAGTAAGAGGAACTCTCATAAAATTATGTTATTCAACAGAGGCTATGTTTTCTTGTATGTCTTTTGCTAAGATCACTCTAGCAGTCAGTGTCTTTAGAGCTCAATTCAAAACTCTCTTTATAGGTTCACAATGAGAATTTGACTTCAGTCTGATTACACACTGTCCCAGTTTGAGAGACAAGTGTCTGCTAAGGAAGGCAGAAGTCTTCCTTGGAATGGAAAATATGAACCCCTTCTCTCCGGATTGTTATAATTTTGAAATTAAGGGGCTCTCAGGCAAAGATATGAGAATAGGAATAACAGTTCTTTACTAGTATATCTAATGAGGCAAAACCAACAACAGCTGTGGCATTAACAACAAACAGAACCAGAACCCAGTGACGGCCGTCTCGGCCGCAGGCACTTTCCCCTTTGGCGCAGTTCCGGTCACAGCCGGCAGGGGCGCTGGTGGCTCCCGGTGCGCAGGGCGGGTGCGATGGTTCCCCCGCGGCTGCAGGGGGCGCTGTGGGGGGAGCGCGGGGAGAGCGCAGGAGGGACGGCGTGACCGGGACGGGACGGGAGAGAGATTCGCTGCACAAACCCCAGGGACAGCCGGGCCCGGTGCCCCAGCGGGACTCCCGGAAGCGCCAAGCTGGAACGGCAGAGATGAGCAAAAATCCCGAGGTGGCGGTGGAGATGTATCACACTCCAGAGCGGTAGTGGGAACCCCAGGACGTCTGCGCAGGCAGGAGGTGCGGGGCTACAGGGTAGTGAAGGCCGGAGGCAGTGCCCCGGAAGCGGTGGGGCAGGGCAGTGGCAGCCCAGCTCCAAGGAAGGCAGGGAGAGGCAGGATCAGGGCACCCAGGCAGATGGTAAAAAGTCCCTCCCTTAGTGAGGTGAGTGTTGATATGGTCCCAGTTCAGAGGCTGCTCTTACGAGCAGAGGCTCATGCCACAGCAGAAGAAGCAGGACCGGGCTGGACCATGGTGGCAGTCGCGAATTCTCCTCTCCAAACAGCTCCGACCGTTCCTCTTCCCAAGTTGAGAAAGAGAGAGCGAGAGAGAGCTAGGGGCTGCCCCCAACCCTGCTTTCCCCAGTCTCCAATCTTGCGGTATCTTCCTCCTACATGGGAAACCTCAGGTAAGGAGAGAGAGGCCAGCTGCACCCCTTCCCTGAGCTGATAACTTCCTTTGTCTGTTAAGTGTCCAGTCATTATGGCCCATTAGCAACACTTGTGGGGAAAATTCCTTATGAAGGAAAAAAACCCAACAAAACAAAAGAAGAACTCCTAAAACCCCTACACACACATAGATCTGAGCCTGCTGTTATGGGACACTACTACTAACAAGAGGATTTTGTGTGACTTTAGCTGAGGTGCTAGATAATAACTGGCCCTACCTGCTGCAGTCATGAGCCAGCAATCTGAAGGTACTGAAGTACAGTGCTTCCATGTATGAGCTTATAAAGACTGACATGTAAATAAATAGCTTTAAACTCACAGTTGTGCACCACTTCAATCCAGTCTGACTTCAGCATCACTGATATGGGTGTTGAAATTTGGAAATACTCATTGTCTTACTTGTGAAATAAATGATCTTGAAGTTCTCCTTATGTCAATTCAGAGCTGGGTAGTGGCCAAATTGCAAATAAATGAAGGAACAAATTTTTCTTTCTTCTTGCTGTCAAATTTTTATTTCTTATTTGTTTTGGATTGGCAGTTGTGGAACATTGAAACCAGAAAGAGGCTGAGAAATATGTTTGGCCACCTGTATGTAATTGGAGCCGGAATCATTGTATTCTGAGCAGGTGAGTAGCAAAGTCTATTCCCAGAAAGAGTCTTGCTGCTTTTACTCAGGCAAATGTCCCATTCATTTTAGCTGATTTTCTTGGCTTTGTTCAAATGTGATTTACCTATTCCCCCATCTATCACCTATCTCAGAAATCATATGTAGATTTATTGTATGACAGGAAAGCAGCCAAAGAGGATTTAACCTGTTTCTGTAGTCTCTGTTTCTTAGTCTCCTTCCACGAAACTGTCACCACTTGCAGAATTTTGCAATGATTTGGAGGCTGTGACTCTGGTTTTGTGCAAAGCCTGAGCTTGAAATTGTTTTGTCTCCAGTGGGTCTGAACTTCAAAAATCATGGCCTGCCCAGTGCTGGGAAGATAGTGTGTAGCTTAGAAGGCCTCTCCATTGATATCAAGACTTCATCTGTCTTTTCAAATGCACAGAAAAACATAGCTGTTAAGAGTTGCTCCTCTCTCTAGCTGTGTAAAGGAAAGGCCAGCTCGTTGCTATCTACAGCCCAAGAAGGGATGAAGGAAGTGGTTGACCTTTGCTTCCTTAAGGGTGTATTTTAGAGTAGCAGGTGAATACTTTTTATTTAGGTATCATTCTGGTATGTGGCCTCCGATGACAAAGATCAAATGTACTCTTCTGGGTTTTTTTCATCCCACTTTCTCTTTCAGGTCTTTGACTCACACATGAAGGGGCTGAGGGGAGACTTGTGTATAATGAATGCTTCTATGACTTTAAAATCATCTGATGATGTTCTGTTTTACTTAAATGGAAAGATAATAGCAAGGGTAGACTGACTTTATTGTTAACTCAAAATGAAACTAGTATCTCTTGATAGGAACACCAGTAGTAATTTAATTTTGGTTTCACAAGATGCTCCAATTGTGATTGCATGAGATCTGCAAGGTGGAGGTACAAGGAGGTACAGGCATACCAGCTGAACAAACAGTTAATAAAATGCAGTTGCAATTATACCGTGTGGGTTAGGTTACAAGGATGCAGGTGTAACATCCTGCCAGTGCCAAGTGGCATAACCTCACTACAGTAAAAAATGGTTCTGGTTCGCATTTCCTCTTGGCCAAAGCAGTGAAAACAACAGGAACTTTAGAGCAGAAATTGGTGATAAAATTCAGTGTGAACCTGTGAACTACAGTTATGGCTGATGCATTAGGTTGAGATAACATTTAATTCTTTTTCTAGGTTTGAAATCAACCATTTAAAATTAAAGATAATTTTAATATTAGGGCAGAGTTAAAATAACTGCACAAGGAGAAAAAAAGACAAGGAGTTAATATCAGTTGTTACTAAAATTAGAGCAGCATTCTTACTCTTCACTGTGGAAGTTGCAATTCCAAAGTATCAATTTACTGTGGGATTACATTGTAATCGTAGTGGTTAAAAATAGTCCAACAGCACACCATCATAAATCTGTAAATAAAGTTCAGTACCATGAATTAATCCATCACTTTTTGTCTTCTCTTTAGCAAAACAGATGCCATCTTTTGCATCAAAAGCAAATAATTTTGATTTTCTTTCATGCCAAGTGGAAAAAATTCTCCTTCCAGATGTTATTCTAAGGAATCTGCTTCCTTGCCACTCATATCACTATAATTGCTGGGAACCTTAAAATGACCAACACTGCCAATATGGAAATTCACTTCTGTTTCTTGCAGTGTGGTGGCTTGACCCGGGCTAGATGCCAATTGCTCACCACCCAGTCTATCACTACCTTCAGCAGAATAGGGAAGGGGAGAAGATAAGATGGAAAAAACCTTGTGCGCAAAGATAAAGGCAGTTGAATAAAGCAAAAACAAAGGCCACTTCCTGTGAAGCAGGGCTTCAGGACAGCAGTTATTCTGAAAGACAGACTTAAAATCATGAGTACTTCCCCATCTCCCCTCCTCCTTTGTCCCCTTTTCTTAGTTGTTTTTGCTGACCAGATGTCACGTGGTATGGAGTATTGGTTTGGGTCAACTGTCCTGGCTCTGCCCCTCCCAGGATCTTGCCCAGCCCCCAGTGAGAGGGGGATGCTGGAGAGGCAGCTCTGACGCTGTGCCAGTGCTGCTCAGCACCTGCCAAAACACGGGCGTGCCACCAACACCCTTCTGGCCACCAACACAAAGCACGGCACTGGGAGGGCTGCTGTGGGGGAGATGAACTCCATCTTATCTGGACCAAATACACTAGGTTAGATTTTATTATCATTATTTAGTAGGAAAAATCTATGTAAATTTTCAGGGGGCAAATGATGATGCCTTTGCATGTAAGGCACATAGTCCCGTGTAGCTTCAGAGGTTTTTTCCTCTTTATTTTCCATAAAGATGTGCTTAACTTTCACTGTAACATGGCTTGGTTGTAATCTTCCCTGCTTTTGTGATCTTCAAGTCCATTATACAAGCACAACACAATTACATTTCTTGCAATAAGTCAGGTTTTTGTATGCATTTTTAGTGCTTCCAAGTCACTCAACACGTATCTGAAAAACTTTTAAGAGCCATTGTGGGAAAGTCTCCAGTTACTAACCCTTAATCACTCAAATTAATCTATTGCAGTAATGTCAGATACCTGTTTCTCAGATACCCAGGAGGATTGTATTAAAGTTGCTGATTTTATTTCAGTGTCATCATACTAGTTGTAAGTGTGAATTTCCAGCAGGAAGCACTTCTGATTTGTCATAGGTTTAATGTAAGTAATATCCATAAAAAATGGTAAAATACATTGCAAGATATTTTCAATATTTTCAGTTCAACTCCCCTATTAATGTATAAAACCCATATCTAGGAGTTAAACTTAAACAGTAGCTGTGCTTCCAGACAGGGTATTTCTTCCTGCCTTTGGTAGACTGATGATACTAGTTGTAGAACACTGAATCCACTTCCTAACAATCAGCTGGTGCAACAGTGTCAAGCTGTGCAGATTTTCCTAAAGCCTTGCAGTGGGAGGGAGAAAGGAGGCAAGAGAAGGGACAGAACCAAAGAGTGAACTGTAACTTGCTAGAAAGATCTTTTGCAGTACAATGCAGTTTTACACTGCCTCTCTGTTGGATGTGAAGTCATACCTGGCTTTGGCAAAAATCACCTTTTGAAAGAATTCTTCATGAAGAACAGGAAATAGTGTACATTAAATGGCTCAGCAGTTGAACAGAGTACAGATTAGTGGCATACACTGTGCTCACAGAAAAGAAACTTGAGAGACAACAGCTATTCTGCCCAGCTTGAATGGAGCAGCTGCTTGGCTCTTTTCTGTGGTCAGTCACCTCCACAGTCAGGATGTGCATTTGATAATTGTTCTGTGCTTCCTCTTACTGAAATGCTGTTCTGCTGACACGTTTCACTCTGATGTGGTTTGCTTCTAATTTGTTTCTACATTGGTGTGATGAAGTTGCTTGTTTTCATTAACATTAAACCCATGCTGGCTTTTCTCATCTGCAGTGGTTCACTATTAGGATCTATCTGCCACCATGATGCTCAGGTTGCTCAGCATCATGTTGGGATTCTTTGTCAACACAAACAAAGCATTTGCAGTCTGAAATTGTCACTAGCCAACCTGCTGCTGGCAATTGGGTCTAGGGGTGGTATATTGAATATCTGGCCTAGCGACCCTAGTGTGAAATTGCAGTCACAGACACTGAGAACCATACTTCCTTTCTTAGCAGTTAAAATATATGAAGAAGGCATACTGCTTGGGCAAGTTTTCAAACTGTCTTACTGATGCTTATTAGTTTCTTCCGTCTGTGATGCAGTTAATTTTAAGACCAGTTCTCCTTATAGATAAGTTTGCTAGGGCTTTGATGCTGGATTAGTAGGCCTTTGTAAATATATTGCCAAACAGAAATAACATTTATCACATTTTCTTCTATCTGTGTACCTTTACAGAAAAGTTTTGTGGTGTAATACTTACAAGTTTGCAAACAAGATATTTAGATTTTTGGAATTCTGGAAAACTATTTCTGCTACAATTAATTTGATATATGAGGTTCCTTTTGCCCTCCTGACCATATTTTCATGCCATTGCTGGTGGCAAATAATCTGAAGAAGGAAATTTTAAATGAAGAAATTTAAGATTCTTTATCTTTATGAAGTCCCTGTCTATGTGGGAGATAGGTCAGGTATTAGTAATAAGAGGCAGGACAGTCCAGTATTTGCAAGCTGTCCTCACAAAAATACCAGAGGCTGGACTGAAGTGCTGGGGTTAAAGAATCGGAGAAATTTATTGAAACAGGTGGAACTGAGTGCTGAGAAGCTTTTCTTCAAGTAGATTCTAGGCCTTAGGCATGTCCTGGAAATATCTCAGGAGAAACCAAGTCTCTTGTAAGTGCTGCAGGCCACTTTGCTTAGACCTCTGTGATGGCTTGGCTTAGCAGTAAGACTATCCTGCTCGGTTCTTCTGGTACTGAGGTGTGAGTCTGTGGCCTCTGAAGGGCAAGCAGAGAAGCTGGAGTTTTATGAGGGTATGTGGGACAGTGTAGGCTACGAAACAAGGGCAAGGGAAGCAGCATTTGAAGTTTTGGGATCCTACACTGCCCTGAGTGTGCATTCTGGGTGCTTGTTGTAGTTCATTTTAACTGGACTTTAAGCTAAAACTCCTCTGTTCTTTCAGCTAACTTCCTAATCTATTCTGGCATCTGTTTTATTTTTATTTTTTAGGCTATGAACTGGTGTACTTGGCAGTCAAAAGCTTATGCTACAGGAGGTGGAATGAAAGATGGGATTTTGTGTGTCTGGGACATGAATTGTGAGAGAATTATCCAAAGGGAAGTTACAAATTCGCAGGTGAAATGATGAAATGTCTGCATACTTAGGCTATGCTCTTTTTGTACGGCTGTGCTCATTTGGCAAACTCCCACTGACTTAGAGGGTGGTTCTGCAGTACGAGGAACAGCAGGATTTTCTCTGGATGAGCAACTGTGCTATGTTCAGCACTACAGTATGTGATTGACTCAGAAGCAGTTTGTTGTTTCTCATTCACCACTTCTGTCTCCCTGAAGAAGTGATTGAAGAGGAGATAGTCTTGAAGCCAGACACGTTTCATCATCTTTCATTGCTGGCAGTAATACTTTTGGCCAAAACTCTAAATGTGGAGAGAATGCTGAAGGGGAAAAAAATTCCCAGAGCATTGGGGTGAGGAGAGGTGTAAGAGTCAGAGAGAAAACATCTGTCTCTGAAGTTTGAATATTAGGAGAGAGAGGAACAGGTTCTCAGCTATAGTAAAGCAGCATTAACTTGATTTGATGGAGCTATTACAACTTAGCTGAGGATGTGTTTTGAGGGTTTTGGTGTTATATTGATAGGCTGTTACCATGTTTAGATATGACAATAAAGCAACTGTACTTTGAAGAGCTGCAAACAATTAAATGATCTTTCTAAAATAAAGAAATACTTTGCTGGGACTGTTTCTCAGTAGCTTGTTTAAACATTGTAGATTAAATGTCAAATCTCAGAACGGTTATGTTAAACCCTTCTGAAAACTACAGCAGAATTTTAAATTGCATTAGATTTCTTCCTTGGACTAGTTGCCCAGTGAACTGATGATGGGACAAGGCCTTCCTGGAAATCAGACAAAAATATGGAAGTATCCCATGCTTGTCAATTCATTAGAGCTCTATGGCGAGTATTTCGGTTATCTATCTGTCAAATCAGTCTGGTTTTGCAAGTGCATACCTTATGTGAAAACAAGAGTAAAAAGGAATCACCTATGCATCTGTGTTTACATGCACAATCCTGATTCATGGGATTGTAAAGGCTGACTTATTAAGACTGTGGTATAAATTGCTTCTGGGAAATTCCTTGCTTTTAATGATGGGATTCTTTCCTATAATTCCTAAGGTCATGCCAGCTGCAGGATGTATATTTCCACTTCTTCCTAAGGCTTACTCAGCCAGGATTGAATGTGCTAATGTCAGGTTGCTTCCAGTGTATTCTGGCTGATGACCTTCTAGACGACATAAACCAGATGTGACTGCTTTTGCATCTCCTGGTGTGAGGATACTGACCCAGCTTTCAAATGATCTCTAAACCAAATCTCCATGTGTTATTTAGGCATGTCTGTGTTTCAATGAAGGATTTTGCTGTGACGAAATGCATTGCAGAGTGTTTCTCTTGCACCCTGCTGACTGCTAGAGAAAGTGGAGTTTCCTTGTAGCTCTGTGTTGTTCTGTGGTGCTGTACGGCTACACCATATGCAAAGGTCATTTCTTGCTATTAGGCCTCCTTCTCTCTGGTGCTATTCATTAGCAAAAAAGATAAGATCATTGCTACACAGACATATTCCTGCTTATGCAGACTCCTAATAACTTACTATAAGCAATTGAATGTTGGAAAAAATTTGGAATGTATCAAAATATGGTCAGAATAAATACTGTAATGGATGATTGTGAGTTAGATGGTTCTAAGTCAACCTCAGACACTTTTAACCACCTAAGTTTTACACCCACAGAAATTATCTGATAAATTGTAACGAATTTCATTGTTTAAGGCCCTTGTGAGTGCTGAACACCTCAGCTAAGGATGAAGACCCATCAGCACCAGTTGAGCACTTTAGTAATTAAGGTTAACTGTCACTTAACATATTCAGAACAGAATGACAGCTGAAAGATAGTAACATTTTTATAGCACTGAGTCAATTTTTGAGATACTTCTGATACAACTATTCAATTAATTTACTAGAAAAAAAAGGAATAATTTTGGCTGTAATGTCCTCCCCTTAGAAAAGTTGGTGTAGACCAATGAAAACATACAGGCAAGTAAAATATGTAATTACTTCAAATATTTCCTGACCTGAACATGATCTTGAAACGATGAAAGAAACCCAGACAACTCCACTCAAAACTCATGTAAATTAATAATTTCAACTTGTCTGATTTCTCCCTATTGCCCTCCACTGCTTTTTGACTTAAGCTACTAATCAAATTTCAATCAGTATTGTAGATAGTTTTGGATGCCTCCAAAGATTACAACACCAGATCTTCCTTCAAAGTCATTACAGACACTGAATGGACACAGCATAAAGAATTCACTCAGTTGTTAATTCATGGTCCTAAATACTGGCATTTCAATGACTTGAGAAGGAGCAAAGCCAGAAAATTAATCTCTGCTGAAATAATTTAGTGGTGTTGAAATTCAAGTTTGAATTCTCAAACTTTAGGAGGAACACATGTTGCTCAGCACCAGGACAGCAGGTATTTGCATTTAGTCACAGTGTTTCCAGAGAGCCCTTGTAGCAGCTTCACAAATTAAGCTCAGACTTTCCACTGGCAACAGACCTGTGCACCTTCATCAGGTACCACTGTTTCAGAGAGCTTTACAGTTCCTCACATGTTTACCCTTGTAATACCTTGAGCTAGAGAAGTGCCATCCTCTTGTCTTCATGGAGAACTCAGCTACAAGTGATGGGAGGACACAGGTCACTCACATTCATTTAAGCTGGTCACACATGACTTCTTACTTTCATGCTTCCATTTAGGATGTGGTTTATCTGATCTGCCTTAGAAACTATTACTCAGAAGACCTTTTTCCCCTTGGGGGTTTAGCTTACCAGTGTGATTGTCAGTAACTCACCCAGACAGAAAAGACAAAGTCCAGTAACTTCACGGAAAAAGGCTTCAAATTTCTCTTGATGCCATGTGCCTAAAAACCTCGTGGGTTTTCTTGGCATTGACATAGCTCCAGAAGATACAGGAAGTCTATGGCAGAGCAGTGAGGTAAATGCAGCTCTCAGGAGTCTCAGTTTATTTCCAGACTTTTTCTACCTTCAGTTCAAATTCAGTGGCTGCTCGTGGGTGAGATTTTTGAACAACCACATTAATAAGTTTTGTACATTCTTCATGCTGCTAAACTGGGTAGCTTTCTGCTTTCTGTGTGTAGCTCCCAAGGTTTACTACAACTGCAGACAAACTCAAAACACAATTCCACTAAATGTGGAGTCACTGTTAAAAGATCTCCTTAACAGTAATAACCGAGCAGCTGGCGACAGTAACTCATTATTGTTGGATCAGCTGCTGCAAACTGTCTGCAAGGCCTGTGCAGCCAGATGGGAAAGATCAGCAGTGAGAGACATTACCCAACACAGATGAGATTGATGTTGTGAATGCATGGAGAACAATAGCTCAGGTTCAACGTGTTCCTTTGACAGAAATGTCTCCTCAAAGTGGTGCAGTCAATTAAAGCGTACTCCATATTAAGAATATATTTCCCTCAGCTCCTTATTAATATGAAAACAGTCAATAGAGAATGATAGCTTCCTGCATCCTATGCAGCATGTTTCTCTGCTGCAGTAAAAGTGGAACAAGCCATAGAGTGGGTGATGAAAATGACTGGCATGATCAGTGTAGAATTGTGATATATCTTTCCTTTTCTTTTGTACATACTTTATTGTACAGGTCACAAAGGGAGAGTCTTGCACATAGCCCTGAGTCCAGACCAGAGTAGGCACATTTTTGTTGCAGCGGATGGGATGCCTTGTCTGTGAAAACAACATGGGTTTGGGGAGAGCATGCACAGCAACAAGGCTTTTTAATAACAGTTATTTGAGCTCATTCTTCTGACTTCTTTTTCTTGAAAGCCAGTGATTAATGTAGTCAGCCCATTTAATAATTCAAAATATGTGTCTTCCTTCCAATAGAAACATGGCAAGAAATAGTACAATTTATTTAAGAGAACAAAATTTTATCAGTCTATTATGTGAAATGTTAGTAGCTTGTCTTACCCTAAAGAAAAAATATTCTAACTCTGAAGAATAAAGTCATGTATATTTTCACTAAATTAGCAAACATGGAAGGAATCCACGCTGTGTAAAGTGCCATCATAAAGTGTTAGATCCTGCTTTTAGCTTTGATTCTTGCAATAAATTTTACATTATCTTAGGATCCCCACTGGTAAACATATACTAATAAATGTATATTGCCTTTAATTATTCAAAGGCTATGATCAGCGGAGACCAATTCAGGGGTCTGTATTGTTCTGTGTATCACATAAATCGTGGTATAGAATCTGTCTATATACTCCTAGAGTTCTAGTTTAAATATGTAGCTAAATAGAAATGATTTATTGGGAATTGTTTATTGCTTTCATAATGATAATGATAACTAGCATAATTATGAAACTGTCTTTACTGGATTTTTAATTGTTTCGTTTCTCTAAACCCACCCACTATGTTTGACAATGACTAAAAATACAAACAATTGCATAATAATTCTTTTATTATGCATAGTTATGTAATCAACTAGTTAAGAATACCGATGGATGTAGTCAAAGAAGCATGCTGTTTGGGCCAAACACAACTGTTAGTTCATTCATTTCTGAAGGGTACCAGTTCAATTCTGGTTGCCAGCAAACAGTTCAGCTGTCACAGTATTGTGAATTTTATTTAGTGTTCACATGGACCAAAACCCTTGGACTTTAACATGTTTGCCTTGCAAGACTTCTACACTGCCAACAGCTAAGTAAGGATGTCGGGATTGGTCCTCAGAAGTTACTCAGATAGAGAGCAGTGCTATTCACAGTGTGTTCTGCCCACAGACACCTTTGGAGCTTTGCTTTCACTGTTAGGAATGATCAGAGGCAAGGGGTAAGGATTCACTCTTGCATTTTTATATTAAAAGCCCTCTGAGCTCAGAAACTTGTATTGTTTGGATTCCTTTCTTTTTCCTTTTTATTTTTTCCCCCACAACTGAAAATTTATTTAGAAAATTTCCTGTAGCTGTGGAAGAATATGATGTTAGGGGAGAAGAGCAGTGCCAGACCACAGAAAATTACACTCTGGTCAAATGTATGAAAAGAGATAGACAGGGGCACAAGTTATCTCTGTAAATGATTGTGAAAATGTCATGTCTTTAGTTCTCATGATTTTTAAAACCTCATCTTGTGCTGTTCACAAGTCATGTGGTTGCCAACTTTAGCTCTGGACGGTTGAGATCACTTATCTGTTTTACCTACCAAGAGATTGCAATAAACCTGCTACTAAACTACCATGTTCTGATGTCATCTCATGTGGTCTTCAAAGCAGATTAGAAAATGGTAGTATTGGTTGTCAATTGAGAAATTGCTATCAACAAGCTGATGTCTAAATGTGGGGAATAACTTATACTGTGCTTGTCTTCTAATATGATCAAGTTTGTTTCTGGAGATTTTACCAGACAATTAGAATCTGGTTTAAATACTCAAAATAGTATTTTAAATAATTTGAAAGGTTTTAGGAATATTAAAAACATTTTCCTCATTTTGAATGTTAAAAAATGAGTAGAGTTATTCTCTTTGCTCATGCATTTTTTTTATTTGCCCAGAAATTCTCTCCTTCCTTTGGCAGCACTAAGTGATATTGGTTTGCCCAGTACAGGAGGAGGTGTATGGCAGAGAATGAGAGGCTGTAGCATGGAAGGACCTGATCAATACTGAAACTGTGCATATTTTATTGGATACTGAAGTGTCAAAGTAAGAAAGTACTTGTTTCCCAGAGTAAGAACTGCTCATATCTTAGTTACTTATTGCTCATTGTTGACTAGTGAAACTGAATTGCTCCAGATGTATTTCAGCATAATATCTAAAAGTGGGAGAAGCCACTGATTTCAACAGCCCATAACTATGAGAAGACCTTGTTTGTTTGAGCTGTAGATCTGTTACGTGACCATGCACATCCATGTGTGCATTTCAAACTGTAACTAATCTGGAGTGAAATTAAACACATACCGGAGTGCTTTTTTTCTGAATGTGTAGAGAGTGAAGCTGCTGAAAGTTGACCATTTTCTTGCATAGCTGCCTCATTTTGCTAGTGCAGAGGTCTTAACATAGGAAGTCTTGGTCAAAATTTGAAATCCTGACTTTCTCCCTGTAGAATATAGCATTCTTTGAGCTCATTGCCAGTTACATGCCTGGTATATTGCTCAAGCCCAGGCGGAGACAGAAATCAGAACCCGTTTCTAACAGGTTAACTTGCTCTGCATCTGCAGTCTGTATGCACTGAAGGCTGAGTCTCCAGGGGTGGCACAGAGGTTTAGGAAAATTTCAGTTGACTGAAATCAGATCTTCATCTCTACAGTCCTGTCCAAGGTGGGTTACTGTATAAATTATAGAATCCAAACTTTCAGGTCAAAAATAATTTTTGCCTGAAGAAAAACTTCATTGCTTGTACAGTGCATGTGTCTTTCTTCTCAGGTATATCAATAAGACAAAACAATTGTCTGGAATGTAATGACGGAGGAATCCATTTGTTCCCACACTTAAAAGCACTAGCCCAGCAGACTGCTCTGCCCTTATATGATCTGACTTGATGCTACCTACATATATGTTAT
This sequence comes from Callaeas wilsoni, assembly GCA_013398955.1. Lineage (NCBI taxonomy): Eukaryota > Metazoa > Chordata > Aves > Passeriformes > Callaeidae > Callaeas > Callaeas wilsoni. The sequence continues at coordinate 30,345 of VWPU01012057.1, read as the reverse complement.
GTAAGTTTGTGTAACACAGTTTATGCCTGTTGCTTCCCTCCAACTATCTCATATAGCCACAGTGAGAAGAAAACAATGACATCAAATTATCACAGCATTTTTCTTAGCTAGTGTGGGTTCCATTTCATAGTGGGGAAACTCTATTGTGAATCGGTTCATATTATGCTTCTTGAGCAGACAAACTCCTAATCAAGAGAAAAATTTAGTTCTCTCATGCTCTTGCTTCTTCTTTTTTCTACAGGTTTACACTACTGGCACTAGTGACAGAGGCTGGAATTTTGTTTTTTCTGTGTAAGCCCAATTCCACAGGCTTATTTTGCACAATTCATCAAAAACATCCATGTAAAAAAAAATACATTTTAAAAGTATTTTGAGGTAGGTCCTAAATTTCAAGGTAGAAGAGGAAGGCTGCCCATTTTCCTGTTGCACATTTCTTCATGGATTATAAACGACTCCTTAGTCAGAACCTCTCCTTCGCGATCTCTAAGGTCCTCCAACACTTGGTTCAGAACTACCATCTGGAAAATGGAGAAATACTGAATGACAGGACTTGAGAGGGATTTTCCACTGACAAGGCTGCTGTTTGTGACTTTTGGAGAACAAGAAAAATGAGGCCAAAGAGGAAACAGAACGATGAAATAATGTAACAGTGAGATGAAAGAATGGCAGTGAAAATAAGAGCAAAGAAATGAAGTAAGACTAATTTATGGGAAGGGTGAAGTAGCCCTAGGTGGGCTACAGATTGATAAGGGCATTTTTGTTTCCTGAAGGTTTTTAGAATTAGGTTTTGTCTAAGAAGGGGTTTGGTAATTTGCAAGAATAAAAGACCTCTGAATTTATTTATTTCCTGTGTGTTTAGAGACAGAACCAAATCACTGCTTTGGGTGTTGGTAGCAGTCAGTGGGGCAAATTCTCCTCTCAGTTTCACTGATGCAATCTTATTTGGCTGAGAATCTTTCTTTCTGCTCCTGCTTTGCTTTTGTCTTTGTGTGTCCATTTGTGTGTACTTTTTTGTGTGTTCAGCCCAAGAATGAGAAAAAACGTTTAGGAATAAGAATAGGAATGTGGATAGTTCTGACTGTGTATTGTGTTATAACAAATGGAAAAAAAAGATGTTTTCATAATAAAAACTTCCAGTAAAGATTCCTGTAGTTTAGGCCTTCTTCATCTTCACCCTTCCTTACTTCTCTGTGAGAAAACTACAGTCTCTTCTTAAAAAGATCAGGTAAAGGCAGTTGTGTAAAAAAGTTTTAGTTTATGCTTTCTCATTTTGTCTGTAAGTGATGCTTAATTGCTCAGGATGGACAAAACAACAATTTTTTTAAAATCAGTGAACAGTTTCCCCACCTTTGAATGTTCTCTGCTTTCTCTTAGCTAAAGCCTACCTCCAAGTAAAAACCTCTTGAAGTGACACAAAACAAATCCAAGCCCTTTTTGAGGTGCTCATGGCATTGAAAATGCCCAATTCTGTTCTTATAGAGGCAGGCAGAAACATTTTTCACAATAAGTCTATTTGTGGCTTGACAAATGCTTGTTGAAGCACTCAAAAATTTCACTGCATGTCTGAAAGAGCAGCACTGACAGAATAAAATTAAAAGTACTTTATATTATCAAGAGTGCTTTATCATATTGAACTGTGACAGTTCCTGTCATTTCTCTGGTATGGGTTTTCAGATGATTTTTTTAACACAATGCTGCTTATTTTGGTATGTTTTGCAAATGTATAACATACGGAACATTACAGAGATAGTAGATGGATCCTACAGATAGTACACACGCTATCTATACTGCAAGAGACAGAGCTTTCCACATAAATTGACAGCTGAAGGCAGTCGATTTTTATTGCCATTTCTTTATTAAATCCAAAGTATGTAAAGGGATAAAATCCAGAGGTTTCAAATACAAGAGAGTTAGAAAATTAATACTTATGTGCCACAGTTGCTGCAACTTAATTTTCCGAAGCTTAGCAGTCCACTACACCTATAAAACAAGAAGCTTTGCTGCAGAGAAATGAAGTTTTTTAGGTGCCTGTACTTGTACCTAGCATGTCACTAACTTTCAGGATTTTGCAGATGTCCAGGTACAGAAGAGTGCGGTATACACTCAACATGCAGTGAGGACACAAACAAGGATTAGATCCTTGATCTGAAATACCAATCCATGTAGAGCTCAGTGTGAACATGCACTACAGGGATGTTGGAGTCCTCAGCCCCAAATGCCCCCCATGACTCCACTGCAGACAATATATATAAATGCTGTCATAGCAGAACTACATCAAGCTGCCAAAATTCAGTGTGAGAATACCTCTTTTACCAGACTAATGAAGGGTTTAGAAAGCCTATTTCACTTACACGAATCACTTGGCCCAAACCCAATCTATTAGGCCCCCCCAATGGTTTTCCTTATCCACTCAAGGTATCTCTTTGTGAGTCGAGTGTAGACACCAGGGCCATCAGCCTTGCCACAGTTCTTCTTCCCAAACGAAGTGATGCCTCTCATCATATTATTACATCTTAAAGGTCCACCAGAGTCCCCCTAGAAACAGGGAAAATATTGTCATTCAAATTAACAAAAGCTAAAAAATATTTCCTTTACATCAAATTTTCACTAGTTACACGGAGAAAATAAAAATGTAGCCAGGGTTATCAGAGATCATTTTTTCCTCCTTGGAAATGAAGACTTCCAACAGCAAAACAAATGACAAAACAAAGCTTCTTAGACTTCAATCTAATCTTTCAAGTACGTGTAATGGGGAATGAATCTAGCTCAGTGCTGAGGAAGAGTTAGTCTTTTTGAAAATGAAGCAAAAAAGCTGAAAACTTTCCTCATGGAAAGTGTAAGTCTCCAGAAATTTATGTCTTTTTTGGTAACTTTTAAAATGCAATATTTAAGTCTTTTTAAATGGTGGTAGTTCTTACACAGTTGTGTACCTGACTTGGGACCCAGTAAAAAATGCTTTTTACCAGCAAAACCCCTTTCGAAGTTTTCTGACATCAAAGAAGTTGTTCCACTGAGGTCAGCTGCTTGAGAATGGACCCATAAGCTGTTTTGTGGACATTTTAGTATTAAACTCATTTTATTGAAGATGGGGATAGCTATCTGCCACGCCTGGATACAACTGCAATATCCAAAGGCTGTGAAGGGGATTTTACCCATCTTAAGCTTTGATTTTAAGGCTTAGAAGAACAAACCTTGGTAAATTCACTAATATTTGATAAAATGTTTCATTGATTTGAAGAGAGACAGAAATGGTAAATGTCTAATGTTGTTACATTATATTTTATTTTTATTATACAATTTATGCAGTCATAGTAAATATACTTACGTTACATGAGTCCTTCTTTCCATTCTTATTCCCTGCACATATCATGTTCTCTGTTATGACAGGTTTGCCATTATAATGCTTTTTATTGTTGCAGATTTCCCTCCTGATAACAGTGATATTGACTTCCATCAGGGCAGTAGGCGGCGTGTACAGATAATTGGTAGTTGTACCCCATCCTGCTACTGTGCAAACTGTTCCTGGTTTGGGATCATCATCTGAGGTAGGCAGGGGAATTGGTTGCACAGCTTTATTAAGTTTTGCTTTTCCCTGAAGCTGTAGAAGATATGGAAAATAGGTATTATGGGGCAGAGTCTAACAGAGGCCCTTGCATATTAACCATTGGATCTTTCCCATTATGGGAATTTCTGCAATCTCTTTTTGAGATTCCTCCTTCTTTGTGACAGTATTTGTGCCATCAATTTAACAATGGGGCAAATGAGTATTCTTTGACTCGTGAAAGCCCACTTGCCTTCTGGTGTCTATTAGCTTTAAAAAACATCTTATTTTACTTCTCTGGCTCTCAGACCATGGAGAAGACAAAATAACAGTAATTACCAATGCTGGCAAAATTGAGGATTGGAGACATTTTTAATTAGAACTCTTTTTCAGACAGAACATTAGTGTTTTTAACCAAATATTTTATCTGCATGAATCTTTATTCTTTTACTGAAAAGCCAGAAACTGAAATATCTTGATCAAGCTCCAGAATTTGTCTACTAGCCGTGGCAAACATTACAGGAATTGTTGATTGCCTTAGTTACCAGTGCATCCCCAATTCCCCAGGCTGCTGGATTAGCAGGCCAGACTATATCACCCCAGAAAAAAAGTCACCAGAAGCTCCCTTGGCTCATCTCCCTCACAAGAAGGAAGAAAATAGTTCAATGTAGGAGATGTATATTCCACAAGTGATATATAAATCTGTACCTGCAGCAGCATAATGTCATTTTCTTTGGTACTGGGATCGTAGCACGGATGATGAATGTATTTTGCAATCTGAAAAATCTGCTGTTCTTTTTCCCTTTTTTTCAATGAATGGGCTCCAAGAATAACTTCGCTTTTTTCCCTGAAGAGAGGACAACACGGTTATTTGGATTCACTTTGATTTAACTCTAAATTTTTTGCTGTTAAATGTGTGACTATAATGTCCATCTGCTACAGTCTCTTTTCTTGTGCCTGAAAAGCAACAGTAATTTAGAAATATCTGAAAGATGACCTTGTTCATACAACAGCCAAAAGAAAAAAATGACTTAGTGAATCAAAATTCATGCTGTCCTATTTTCATCTTCCCAGGAGCACAGAAAGGTTTCAGGTACTTGACTCTGGATTTATCCCTACTGTTTCCTTTTGGGAACTGAATGAGTGGTGAATGCATCAGATTTGCATCAGATTTGTTGTTTCAGCAACTGTACCTTCTTTAATTTGTGCTTAAAATTTAGGAAAATAGGTCACAGCACTGTTAGTCCAGAGATGTCTTGACTGTATCGAAATGTACCACTGCTTTGCTCTAACAGATTTCAACACCATTTTCTGAATCTGTGTGAAACACGGCTCATTCTTCTTCTCCAGCTTTTTCTGCAACTTCCTGTACTTACAAGATCCTGAAGTGGTGGCAGAGTTGTGCTTGCTGTGGGTCTCTGACAGAGGCACCAGAAGTGTAGAACTCCTTGGCCGAACAGGCCAAGCAGACATTACTAACTGACCACAGGTACAGCTGGTTTTGGGCAAGCAATGCATCCTGCAGTTAAATGGGAGAATATTCTCGGAGTGGATGTGTATGTTGGCCCTCATTCATATCTTACTGTGGAAAACACAACCCTGGGAAAGTGGTCACTCCTTTCCTTCATCTATTGAGAGCTGTCTGTTGGCTGAGCCATCATTAAGTTAATAATTAATTGTTTTTTCTCTTAAATGCAATCTCATTTGGAAACCTTCTTTACTTTATGTTAATATACAGCTTTTGGGCCAAGTGCTCTCTTTGTAGTAGGTCCCACATATGTCCCTATCTGGACAGGGACAGGAGAGATGGATACATTTCCCTGATGTTTGCAGAGTCCAGTGGCTGACTGGTCTTGGTCAGGCTGCTGACAGAGCCTGTGTGAGGTCTGGCTCAGCAGCAGCTTCAGTCCTCCCCACAAAAGCAAGTAGGGGTGGGATATGTAATTCAAAACTCACTTCTTGCCTTGCTGAAGGACTCAGTAGAGCCAAGTATCCATTTGCATCTTGATTTGGGCAGGAGAAGAAAGAATGGCTGGCAAGCCAACATACCAAGTAAGACAGAGATATCTCAATGTCTCCTGTCATCCTCCTGTTTGGAGGATTTTTGCTCCTGTGTTAACCACATGCTGTCTCTTTCTGTGGTGAACTGTGTATCTTTTACAGAATAAAATTACAATAATTAATTTTTGTTCTCAGAGCAGCAGTTTAGACTGGACACTCCTCTCATCTAGTGTACAGGTTGACTGAGAAAACAGGGATAAAACTTTCACCAAATTCACTGCTTCAGTGTCGCTATTCTATGCTTGCATGCAGCTAGAAGTTTTAAAATATCTCTTCAGAAACAGTGAAGATCAGTATACCTTGTTATATTTTTTTCTCACTGTAACACATTTGCTGATAGAGCCTATAAAGCATAGTAATCAGAACATGAGCATGGTCATGATAAATGGATAAAACTACCAGAGACACTAACTCTTCTGCTTGAACAGAGACACTAGATACTCACTAAAAACAATCTCTGACTCAGAGTAAGAACTTACTTTTTACAATGGGCAGCTGTTAACACCCAGTTCTCCTTGATTAAAGCTCCTCCACAAATAATAGTTCCTGTTGGTCCCTTGATTTGGGCCATAAATGGTCTCGAGTGTGGTTTTACTTCATTTCCTCCAATGATATCCACACACAAACCTAAAAAAATAAGCCACAAGACACACAGCTGGGCTAGTAAATACTGTAAGACACTCCAAGTCTCTTAGAAAACACAGCTATTGTAATTAGAAAGCATACAGACACACAAGTATGTACATATGTCACAATGGCGGTCTTCAATGTACAGTTCTAAAACTGCTCAGCAGTATTACTCCATTGCATTTCAGTAATACTGAAATGAGATCAGTAGGGTGAGCTTGGGCAAAAACCCCACCAAAGTTTTGTTGCTTTTGCACAGATTTTGTTTCTTGAAGATTGCAGATATGATTAATTTCATTGTGAGTAACAACCTCAGATCTGCCATATCATAAATATTGTACCTGGAAACTGGACTATAGAGTGTAAGTCACATTACGTGAATCTGTTTTTCAGAAAAAGAGAAAATCAAGCAGTTAATGTATGTATATGGCTCTGGAGAGAAAGATCAGATAATCATTATGTTCTTTAGTCAGAACTCCTCCAAACAGTCTGGCCTCTGTACAGCTTTAATTAAGACTACCCATCCAGAAATTATTTTGTTTCTATGAAAGATCAAACACATGCAGACAGCAGAGAAGAGCTAATTATAAGAATTCAAATAATAATTGTGACTAATTCCTTTACACTAATACACGTTGGCTTAACTAGAATTCTGTACATCAGCACTTACCTTCAAAAGTATCAAATTGTTTACTTACCTCCACAAATTACCAGGAGAATGACAGCAGCAAAGGTGTACCAAGGGAGGAAAGCACCCATGATTTCTGTCTGATATTTCCTCCTTATCCACTGCTTAATATATCTCTACCTACCTACTTATCTATCTATCTATATATACATATAACTGAAGAGGATGTGGGTTTTGTTTCTCCTCTTAAGGATGTTTGACATTTGTAACCATGACAAAGACAGAAACCCTCCCCAACGATGTACCTTACAGCAGAAGTGTTAGTGAGAAGTTGCGTCATCTGCCGTAGTGTGAAGACAGGCTCTGCCCCACTTCGTGTTCTCTCTGTAGCATTTGCAGAGAACTGATGGATGAATATAAGGGTGAAACACAGTGGCACTCAGCTCACATAAATTTAGGCTGATTCAGTTGTCCACGTGGAGTTGTATAGTTTCATTCCAGACATCTCAGGTGGCTTCCAGGTCAGACATGAATTCCAGTCCATTCCCCATTAGTGAAATATCTGTACTGCTCAGGAGACCCTCAGGCCCAAGGAATCTGATGATTTCTCATTTCAGTATCTGATCCTACATCATTAGCTTTGCACTGGCTGAGCATTCATACAGCACTGGGTGTGGTTTCATGGCCTACAGCTGAGGGTATAATGATATTTCAAGTGTCTTGAGGTGTTTTAGGTCTGGTGCAGAAGGCCATCAGTGTTCTGAAGATGCTGTGTCAGATTTCCAGCTCTATGCCCATGTCTGGAAAACCCATAGTATCTCAAATGTGACTAAATGCTGAGTTTTAGGCAACTGAATGGAATTCTGAAAACTGGGTGGTTTGGCACAGGAACAGACTCTCCAGGGCAGGAGTCACAGCACCAAGCCTGACAGAGCTCAAGACGTGTTCGGACAATGTTCTCAGGCACGTGGTGTGATTTTTGGGGTGTCCTGTGCAGAGACAGGGGTTAGACTTCAATGGTCCTTGTGGGTTTCTTCCAACTCGGGATATTTTATAATTCTATGAATAAATCTCATCTCATCTCATCTAGAGCTTTGTAAAGGCACAGTTCCTCCCTTGCAAATATATACCTAAATAATAGAAATAACTTGCGTCAATATTAAATAATTTGGAGTATGAATTATTCTATAATTCTAACTAGCAATTCTAACTAGTGAAATGTCACTGTCACACAGACTGGAAGGTTTCTTCAAGTCTTGAGCTCCCCTGCAGGCAACCTGCAGAAAGAAGCCCCACTATGGAGAGCTTGCAGAAAGCTTCTGGGCTCTAGCTCATATCTTGAGCTCAATTGGTCCAGCACTATGTGACTTTCACCTGAAGGAAGACCTTGAGCGGACCTTGCTCAAATTTGCTGCTGCCCTCCCTTCTGGGACAGAGGATAACTTGGCAATTTTTCTGAAGAAGGCAGGTGTAGATCTAATTTTAGAGACTGTGGAGCTCTTTGTCACTGATGTGCCTTTGTCAAGACACAGTCATCTATGTGACGTGGTGACAGCTCCCTGCACTGAAAAAACTCACCAAGCTTTTAATTTTATTTAATTTTTCTCCTCATTACTAGTGCATCCCCTGTAAATATCACCACTTTGTAGCACTGGTGTTGTTTTTTACAGTGTTCCCCTGAACACAATATCACTAGGTACCATAGGTACAATTCTTTCTCTTATCAATCACAATTATTTGACAAAGTCTGATTTTATGATATTTTAATTAGCACTCTTACTGTATTGAAGCTGTTCCCTGTCTGGACTATGCAGAGACATGATCAGGATGAGCACTTGAGACCAAAAATCCTGTACACTCAGACATGCTTAAACTTGCAGTGCTACAATGATTCGTCCTTGGATGGTCCTGTGTGAGGTGCAGTGGCCAGTAAAAAGACGTTTGGTATGTATCATCCTATGTTTGCCTCATCTATTTTGAAGGAAAATCTATTTGGAAGACATGGAATAAAACATCAACAAATGTTCCTAGATGTTTTGCAGGTGCGTAGATATAGGTAAATCTACGCCTTCTATCTAAAACCAAATCTTCTATAGTCTGTTTATACTTTTTTCAGTTTCTAGTTGTGCTTCTATTTACTTCTAAATCATACTTACTTCTAAAGATATTTTTTCTGAAACTCCATAGGTACTAGCATATCCATGCTTCTTAAAAAATCTCCTCCAATTCTGAGAGATCCATTGACATTGATAATTAGAATTAGAAATATGCAGCCTAAACTATTGTTCAGTATCAACTGATCACTTTCTGTGCAAGCTCCTGAACAACCTCTCTGACTATTCGCAAAATCCCTGAAGTCACGGGTATTAAAAATCAGAATGATATGCACATAACCAGCATCAAATTTTGTACCCAAAAGTTTTTGTCAGAGACTTCTCTTCTGCTTGTAACTTATCATTGAGGCTGAAAATTTGACAAAAAAATTTTAGGGTGTGCAATTAGTTGGCTGGGCTCCTTTAGTTTTGGCAATAAGTTAATTTATGCTGAAGTTTAGATTCTATTGGCCTTTTGCATGGAAAGGGAAACCCCAAAGCAAATCTTCCTTATCAAGTCAAACTATTCTATTAGCTCCTCTGTTGCATCCTCAATTGGTTTTCAAGAGGAGTGACACATTGTAAGCAAAACACTCCATCCTTTCTCCCTACAGTGCCCACAAAGCAGAGCCACTCACTCGGCAGAAGCTGCCACCTGAGTAAAAGAACAAGGGGTATATGCAGCTTTTGTTCCCAACCTCTGCCTTTGGGGAAGTTTCCTCTGGGCTTTAGGCCCATGAGTCAGTAGATCACTTTCAACTCTGTCCATTACTGTGCTGAGATCTTCTATTCCTTATCTCATACTCTGTCATTTTGCCCATTTTCCTTCCATAGTGACTTTGTTCCTTTTTCCTTCATGCTGCTTTCTGTGGTGTTTCAGGTGAGCATCAGATGTGATTTTAGGACACCAGTTCAGGAGACCAATTTAAACTGCATCGCTAACCCTTCCAGGTTTGCTGGTGCCTGAGTTCAGGCAGTCTCAGCTCAGCTGAAGGGTTGTTTTCTTGGGCTGGGAAGAGAGGGCAGGACAGTGGTGCAGAGCAAGGCAGAGCTGCCACGCTTTCCCTGTCTTCTCCTTGGGCTGCCCCATCCCCAATCCCACCACAGTTTGTCTGGACACATCCCTTACTGGTTGGGAGACAGATTCCCAGAGACTTGCTGGGGAAAGGGCAGAACATATGCTGAGGCATACCTATTTTATTTTCTTCTCTGGTGCCACTGCCTCATGATACTTACCTGGCTGTCTTTTCTGCCTCAGCTATTCACTCAGTGTCTCTGTTTCCATTTATTTGCTATATGATATCACAGGAAAATGTAGTAGCACAGCAATACAAGTAAATGTAGTAAACTCAGGGAGTCCTCAAAACTTTGCAGCAAATCAGCATTCCTTCTATGATGTTGATTGTACTTGGCGGAAAGAATCCAGCATGAGATATTATGCTCTGGAAGCACAAACCTTCTGCTGTCTGGCCAGAGCATGAATCTGCTTCCTATTTTGTCTCTTACGCTGCTTTCTAATCTAGTTGTTTATTGGGAGGGCAAAGTCGTAAAAGACAAACATAAGTATGCCTTTAGGACTGTCTTTGCAGAGATGACCTGTGGGTAATCTCTAATGGGTGAATAATTCTGAGATTATATTGAGAATGGAGAATGACTTTGGGGGAACTAGAACTGGCTCTTTTAAGAGTTGATGAATTCTGATAGTCAGGTGTTTTCTTTTAAAAGAGTTTTGGAAGATGTCCTGAAACATGAATTGTGTTACATTGTACTGCAACGTTTGCATGTTTTCAAACTGGGTTCCAACTAGTAAGATCTTGTGCCATAGAAATAAATACTTCAACGTTACAATCTCATTCAACAATAAAATTGAGACTGAGAGCTGCCATTCTGTAACTCTTGAATAAAAATGAGAGCTAATTATATTGAGCAACTTATATTTTGGATTCTTTCAAAAGACACTGAATAGGGTAGCAGGTTTTGTAACTTCTTCACACAAGGGCAAACTGGGGTTTTTTGTAGTGGTTTACCAGCAAGGCGTGCAAAACATGCATGCAGACACAGAGGTCTACAATACAGAAATGTCTTTCTCACCAATTATCTTTTTTTGTGTGACCACAGATTAGACTTTTTTTTGCATTTGGCACTTTCAGAGTCAAGGGTTTTCTGTATCTGAAAGCTGCACCCCCCAAAATTATTTCTAGGAAAATACAAATTGCTTTGTCTTACATGTGTGTGGCTTGTCTTGGTTTGTCTTTTATATCCCATATTCCTTAGTTTATAAAATAACAGATATTTGACAGTTCTCAGTGGCTCTTGTTAATTTACATACGAATATTTTTCAGTCTTTCGACTGAAGATGTTACCCGGGCAGTGGAATTCTGTGGAGCAATTGCTGGCTACTGATGTACCTTGGTCCACAGGAGTGACTTTTGTACTTTGTGTGCCCTGAGTTTACTCTGTCTTGGTCCACAGTTTAGGAGCAGCTTTTGTACTGTACATGCCCTGATTATTCCTTCACTCTGGTGTTCTCTGAAACCTTTTCAGGTGGCCCTTGCATTCATTCTCCCATTTTTTTTTTTAACCAGCTTAAAGGTGGCCAGTTTATTTCTTCTCACGCATTTTTTTTTTTTTTTCATTTTAAGCTAAAAGTGCATTGAATACCCTGAGACACCTAGGTATTATTCAGGGATTAGATTTTATTCAGGTTTTACTAGGAAATTCAAGAAACAGGCAGGTTTTAAAGAAGTGGGAAGAGAGAATCTGAAGAAATCAATCTGCAGTAAAAGAGCACAATATTAATGATGTAAAGGGAAATTTCAAGAGAGGGAGCTATTAATAAAAACTTTCAAACCCCATTTCCTGTAGGGGACATTTAAATACAAAAGAGTGCATGGTAATTTACAGTGCTCCTGTCAGCAAATAGCAGCAGCTATGACACCTGGCAGCTCTTCTGCTCTCCTGCTCCCTTTAATTGCTGTTACCCTACTGACAAGATGCAAGTACTCACCTAAGAGTAAAAATATCCCAATTCCCAATTTCTCTGGATAACACATAATATAATTGCACTTCGGTTGCACTTCAGGTGGCTGCATGGACATTGTTGGAGGACATGAAGTGCATACTCATTCCTAGCCTTATATGGCTTCTATCCAGGACAAGAATTTAGGTGGTTTTTTGTGGAGGAACTCTTGTGGAAAAACAATGGGTTTTGACAGCAGTGCATTGTGAGTAAGTATCTTAAAATGGGGCAATTTTAATTCTTCACTGAAGTGAGGCATGGTATGCAAGCCTGTAAGTGAAGAAAGGTGAGTACTGATTTTTAAATAAATTGTTAAAAGCTGCAGTTCTCTCACTAAAATGATCCAAGAACTTGTAATTCTGTTTTCAGTTGCTATAAACTACTGATCTGCATTGCAGAACTACTTTCGTTAGTCAGATCGTGCCAAAGTTACAGCATAAATACTCTGCTGTTAAAAGACTGAATTAATTCTTTATGCATGTGAAACAGCAATGTCTTAGAGAAGGGAATATGTCCCAAGGTGTTTTAAACAAATCGTACCTGTGTGCCTGGAGCTAAGCCTCAAAGTACCTTGAGAGATGAAGCTGAACAAGATGGGGACACTATTCCTCTCATTTTAAGTGGCCTGAGCTCACAAACCCAGAATGCGACTCATGACTGTGACAAGGAACCTTGTCCTCTTGACAAGCTGGATGTGAGTGGAACCACCTCTTCCCCAGGTGGGAAGCCCCGAGGTCAGCGCTGCTGTTGAACAGCTGACTCAAGGTAAGGGGGACATCTACTGTTCATATTAGAAAGTAAAAGGCCCTATTTTTCTTAAAATGTTCCCTGAATTGTATTTTAGTTCTGCAATTTTTCCATCTTATTTTGACTGTCTGAGAGGAAACCAGTAGCAATAAACCTGCGCAAACCTGACCTCCTTAAACACAGTGTGGGCAGGTTGGCCAGCCCTCTTCTATGAGTTAGTCTGAAATAGAGGACGCAGCTCCTTCTAAGCGAATTTGACTTCTATTTTTCAGCTGAAAGTTTGGTTGTAAGGGTAGAAATATTCATTCTTATCATGCTCTGTTCTGGAAATTTACAAAGCAAAATCAAGTCTTCCTTTTTGGAATTAAGGACTTTTTAATGGGATCTGCAGTTTCTAATTCTTCAGTCAATATGTCAGAGATAGCCAGTCAGGTACAGCTATAAAAATTCAGATTTGTTAGCTTATCAGTGGAAAGGGCACTGTCTGTCTCTGATCCTGTGGAGAATGTGCTCTGGTCACAGATTTGGGTTTCTAACAGCACATTGTCTTTGTCACTGGGGCAAGCTGAACCAGTCTGGTTTCTTTCTCCTAAGCTGTAAGACAATGCCCACACAAAACCCACCCACGCCTGTTCCATGCCTGGTGCAACTGCAGTGCATGTAAAACTTCCTAATTAATGGATCTTATGTGTTAATCATGTCCGAAATGACTTTTTTCTTAGGCAAAACAGCATGAATTCAGCAACATGAATCTCCGTGTGGCTTGTGAACCACCTGTTAGAGTCACAGAGATGGAGTTTTGAGAGACATTTCGCTCTCTCTTGAGGAAGTGTGCTTTGTAGATAAAAGCAGAAATTTTTGGACTACAGCACTACCTTTGCAGCTATTTTCACAAGCAAACTTTCATATAAAAATAAATGAATTGCGTCTTTTAGTGAGACATGTATCTTCAATGAAATAGTTTTTTTATAGTTTCTATTGATAAAGCCTTTGTTCTGGCTTGAATAAATTTTCCTATGTATGGTGAAATTATGTTCTGATGATAAAGCACAGGAAACTGGCAGTATGTGTTCTGCAATGTCAAATTATTTGGCTGCATTAAGTTTAGTAGGGCAAAATGAAGAAAGACAAATGTTAACATATATATTTCTGATGATACTTAGCTTGAAACAGAGGGGAGTTTATTGGTTGCTTAACTCTTGAAGTTTGTTAGCAGAAAGTGAACATATAGCTCTTTGAAATTTAGCACTCTCCCTTTTTTTTAATATTCACTACTGGTGTGTCTTGGGTTAGGCAACATACGTCCTTCTTCCTTAATGTGTTGAATCCTGTGTTTAGTAAATGAAGGAAAAAACATTTAGTAACATTAAAGATAGTCAGTTTAGCAGAGCATTTGCCTGTAGCATAATGCTCAGGATAAATCTTGAGTATGGATGTCTGTTCTGACGTGCTACTGGTGCCAGCAATGTTTCAGTCCCTGGCAGGATTAGGTCATAAATCCAAAGAGACCTTTCAGAGATTAATGAAAGGCATCAGTAGCAGCAGTCCTTGTGCAAGCAACTCTCCTTAAAAAGATGGGAGGCTCTTTCATGAAATTAATTCCAAACTCTGAAAATCCCTGGAGGTCAGTTATCATACAATTATTTCAATAAACTATATTCACAATAAAGAAACATTACTTTATTGAGGAAAAAAGAAGGTTAGGTCAAAACATTGAAATGAATGATTTCCTGCTTTATGTTTTAACCATGTTGTTGTAAAATGAAATGGTATTGTGTTACATGTCTTTTGATTTTCCTGAGAGATGTTGCTCAGTTCCTGTAGTGACTTTCTCTCCTAATATTTTCTATAAATTACAGAATAGATGAATTGGAAGACAGAATTTTTCTTGGAGCTCATCGGGCATCCATTGCTGAAAAAGAACAGCAGATATTTGAGATTATGGAAACCTTTCCTCAGTGTCAGTTTGACCAGCCTCCCTTTGATAACGATATAATGCTCCTCAAAGTATTGTGTTAAGTACTGCTGTATTTTTATGAAAGTAATTTTGCTGCTGATAATTTGGCTACTCTTTGATAATGAAGAGTACGTTGTTTAGATATCACACAACAGTCTACTTTTAGTTGTATTAATCTAGACGAAGTTAAAGGATCACTGGCTCCGTGAGCAGACCTGATATTTCAAGCCCATTCTGTGCTCTAAAATTCCCTTTTTAACCCATTCAGTGGAACAACCCCTCCAAAACACAAAGCACATTCTTCAGTAATTTTTAAAGGCAATGCTGAAGGGATGTATGCAATGGAGTCTGGCTCACATCTCTATCCCAGAGGTATATCTTGTGCTGGACCAAGTAAAAATGGAGATGAAACTTACTGTTAGCTTTCTGGGGTAACTAGGTAAAGTAAAAGTGTGGATAACACAGGACAGACAGACTCAGCTCTAGGGGCACAGAGTGGTCACAAAGTAGAGGAGGCTCAGGACACTGCAGAATGAAGCATGGAAAATGTCCTTGCCAATATCATTCAACGCCAAAGTGAGGCAGGGCTGTAAGAATTTGAATTTATAGGGAGATGCCCTAGCCCATGGCAGGGGGCTTGGGACTAGATGATCTTTCAGGTCTGTTTGAACTGTAACGTTCTATGATTCTATGATTATGACTGGAACCTGGTTTCTAGGGTTTAGATGGCATCACTAGTTTGGCATGGCAATGACACAGGGAAGAAGGTAGCAATGTCCCTTTCTGTGCCAGCTGGAGCACTTACAGGCATCTGTGGCTCAAGTACCTGATCATGGTCCATCTCTGAGAAGCTCCTTCCCCTAGATGTTAGTGAGCATTCTACATCTGCTTCATTGTCAAGGTAGACCAGGCTCATTTCACTGGCTTCTCCTGTGGCCACTTGTCAGGAGCACCAGAAGTATCTGTGAACACAAAACCAAAATGGATCACTAGGAAGTAGTATTTCTAGAGCTGAAAATCACAACTGTGTTCCAGAATTATATTGATACTGTAAAATCCTCTGAATTTGACACAGAAGCAGGGATAGTAGTAGTACCACAGCTCACCTCCTATCTCTACACTTCTGCAGTAATGGAGTATTAAATGGTTTGGAATAAACTTTCCATCTTTGGTACTTTCCAGCAGCACTGGCAATAATAACTGCAAAGTTGTGGGGTTTAATTTATTTTTTTTTAAAATTTGTGATTTGTTGGAGTGCATTTTCTGAAAGGTATAAAGCCAGAATTGTTTAGCTGAGTACCATATAGCAACCTGTGAAATGAATCACAGTGCAGTGATCATAAGACTGAAAATGTCTGTTCAGTAGCTGTGAGCCCTTACCAAGCGCACTGAGGCTATAAGTCAGCATTTGCCTGTGTTTTCATTTACAGGCTTAAACTGACCTCTGCTGAAGGATGAATCTGTCAGGCAAAGGCCAACCAAACATAGACAGTTTGAATCATTTAACCCCTTTAGAATCAGTCAGAGCAAAAAATTGGTAGTCTGAGTTGACTGATTTTTCCTCAATAACATTGCTGCTGTCATGTCTAATTGCTTATAGCTATAAGCTATAAGCTATAAGCAATTATAGCAATTTGCTATAAGCAATTATAGCAATTATAAGCAATTTCTTTTCCTCTTCGTTCTTGGGCACATAGCAATGTGCTTTGAGACTTTGCTGTCAGTCAAGCACCAGAATCTGGTTTCAACACTGAAGTTCGGTGGCAAGTTAGGTTTGTGAACAGGACACAGACCCAAAAGCCTAACTCCCATGAAGGTTTAACATTTCCCACTGTATCCAATGGAAAGCTGGGCTTGAACTCACTACTGTTGCCATAGATGGGAAATTGCTGTACTGCTACTATGGAAAGTCTTTTGAATTTTCAAAGGAGCAATTAAACTCAGGGTCAGTTCTTAAATAGTGAAAAGTGATTTTTCAGGAAAGTATTGGTAAAATGAGACTAAATGATAATTGAAACTAGATGATACTTCCGTTCCTCTCTGCATAAGAAAGCTAGTTTTTCTTTGTTTTTCCTTTTTTTTTTTTTAGCTGAATGATACTGCTAAGCTGAATAAATATGTGCAACTTTTGCCTCTGCCTGACTCTTTTGAAGATGATGAACCTGCCACACTCTGCCAGGTGGCTGGATGGGGAGACACATCACCAGGAAAGCCATCGAAATACCTGCAGAAGGCAACTCTAAAGACTGTCGATAGAAAAAACTGTGACAAACATGATGCCAATGTCCCCAAAATAACCAACAACATGTTGTGTGCTACATTGAAAAGTAAATCCGAGCGATACTTGCGAGGTAAGAAGCAAAGTTACAAAGGAGGAGGGCATATATTTAACAGTGGCTCCCTTTTCACTGGGAACAAAGCAGTGTTACACATCTTAAGAGACTGATCATGTTTGAAGTGATTTTAACCACATTTGTGAGACACTTAATTTCTGTGAAAAAGACGCATTAAAACTTTGTTTAGTTTAGGTCCGTGTACCAATCAGGATCGAGAGTGTGGAAATTTGAGCCTGCGATTATCTCCTATCTTCAAGTATATTTCTTTAGCTATTGTGTGCTCTCCTTGGACACCACCTGTAGTTATGGGAGGAAAAGCAGAGCTTTCAGGGTCTGAATCCTCTGATCCTTTCCAGAAGTCAACATCTAAATAGTACAGAATTAACTGTATACCCAAAAGGGCTGTTTGGATCTTGCTTTTGATGCTCTCTGTGCTGAATCCAGAAGAGACAATTGATAAAAAAGTGAGAATCAATTTATACCAACTATAAAAAATGCGTTTTGAAATAGAATTATGATAGCACTCTGCTTGTCTACAGCAAATACAGCAAAAGCTTCCTCAGGTTTGAAAAGCAACCTCTCTTTATTGCTCACCCAATTCCCATGAAGTGATGTAAGCCCACTGCTCCATTTCCTAGGCTGGAAAAGGTTAGAGGCAACATTTCCAAACATGCTTGTGCACTGCAGGGGGCACTGCATGCTCCTCTGGAGAGAAATGGACACACACTGACAGCTACTTCTGCTTTGTCTTCCAGAGAGATTCAGGTGGGCCATTAATCTGTGCTGGTCAGTACTGTGGGATTGTTTCTTTTGGAGAAGAATGCGAAAATACAGGCATACCTGGAGTTTATACACGGCTGACTCAAGAATATATTGACTGGATAAAAAGAGCAATTTCCGGTGACAGAGATCCATGAAACAGTAAAGAGCATTTTAATAAATATTGTGCTGTGCATTAGAGCTGGATGCTGGTGCTTTAGTGCACCACCTTTGAAATATACCACCAGAGCTTTATGGGAACAGTTCAAAATATCCACATTTGTACAGATAACACCTTTACTAATCTTAAGTAGGAAACTGCCACTTAGAAAACATAATTTGCATTGGATTCCATTCTACTTCTTATTGGTATGGGAAAGTATTCATTGCACCTGGGATAAAGCAACATTTGTTAATGTGTACTTACACAAAAATTCAGTTTCAGACTGATAGTGAATGAGATGTCTGCTGAATGAGAAAAAATAGAACAAAAACTTAAAATGTTCAAATATTTATCTGTGATGTTGTTAACCCCCAAATACTTAATTTTACCATTATTAAGTATTTATTTATCTAAATTCAGTTTCAAAGAATTAAAATATTAAAGAGAGAGAAACAGTTTTCCAGTTAGTCTTCATTATAAAGATACAAATATAGAGAAAAAAAAAAGTCTGTCTTTTTTCATTAGATTATTTTCCTTTTTTTTGGAGGGGGGTATGTGTGGTTTTGGGGGGGGGAAGTGTTGTTGGTGGTGTGCTTTTTTTGTTGTTGTTTTTTGTTTGTCTGTTGTTGTTTTGGTTTTGTTGTTTTGTTTTTGTTTTTTTTTAATTTGCTTGTTTGGTTTTGTTTTGTTTTGTTGATCAAATAAACTAAATAATCTCTCATCTTCGTTCATAATCTCACTCCTCCAGTTAATAGTTTGCTCAGAAAGTATAAATACTGATTGTAATAGATGTAATTACAGTTATTTAACTCAGTTCCTATCTAGTATCTGTCAAAACAAACAGGACTCTGGCTATGGATTTCAACAGACTTCTAGTAACAGAAGGACCTGGTGTGTTTCTGAAGAAACTTGTGGTTAGCTTGCTGTACTCCATTACCTTCCAAATATTTTCTAGGTCTCTTGAAATTAACAATTTTGAAGCGATCGTCTGCAGGGTTTCCCTGCATCTTTGCTTATTGCACTAATAATTACCAAATACTGTAAACTTTGGGATGTTGCAGAGGCATGAATAAATAACTCCAGCACTGCAACCTACTGACCTTTATTATTGACCAGGAACCACGTCAGTGTTCTGAGCTGAGCAGAACAAGCCCTGTCTCATAAAGGATATGCAGGAAAGAAGGAACTGGACACAACAAAACTGGGTTGGTCGTTGGCCACAGTGCAATAAAACCTGCCACTGTGGTGTGCGGGGGCTTAGATCCAGTTCTTGTTCAAGGCTGTGGGAAGGAAGACCTTAGAAGATGTCAGTGGGATTAGTCCCTTTTAACTTCATGAGGTAAATGACAGGAGACTTTTCACACCATGCAGCCCAATGGCCACCAACTGGTGTTTAACTTTCACTCCCTCACTCATGTGAACACTGGCTGTCTCTGTCACGATGGAAAAGACTGAGTGATAAAATCTGGAAACCATAACCCAAGAGATTCACGACAGTTCAGATGCTGGGCTTGCCGTGTGTGACCTCCTGCAGTGATTTCATTCACATCATCCTTTTTCTGTTTATGGGTGATGGAGCATGTGGAAGGGTGTTACTGCTAGGCCTGACTGCCCCTGCCCAGCCCCTGTGGCTCCCCCACCCACCCTCCTACCCACTTACCAGAACCCATCTCAGCTCCCAGGGCAAGTAGCCCCTCCTCCAGCAACTGCTAGCAGAGCAGCAGCCTTGACTCAGTTTCTGTCCACCTTGAGGCTTTAGTCCCTCCCCGTGTAATAGAAGGGAAGTCTTTGCTACCTTTGAAATACTAGTGTCTTGAGACACTGCCTGCCCTCTCACCTCTCTGCATGAGGAGGGGCACTTTGGGCCAGGGAGAGTGGCAGGAGTCCTGCCAAGTGTCCCACATTTTGATAGTACCTCTGGAAACACATGGTGGAAGGATAACTGGTTCTGCAGTTGGAGATGGGCAGAAGAAAGGTCCAGGAAAAGGAGGTGACCACTGGTGTAGTTCACTGCTAAAACCATGGCTGGGCTGGTTCTCAGAACTGAGCTCAAAACAGGAAAGCCACAGAGAGTAGCTTCATGTATACAGTTTTGCAATGAAAGACATTAACACAGCCTGAAAAAATTAAGCTGGAAACACATTCTTGGCTGGACTGAGAAGAGCTCTTTTTCAGCAGCTTGTGGCAGAGTTTACTGAACATATTAACACAGCATTTGCAGTTCCACTTTCATTTAGTGACAGAAATTTTATCTTGTCTCTTTTAATCTGAAATGCCTTAACACTAATCTCTAAGTGCCTGTGAGGTGTCCCCTTGGGCAGTACCTCCCAGTTCCAAAATATTGGCTTCTTCTACCAGACCAATCTCCTGTGCTATTTTTATCTTTACTGGAAATTTATGTGTGGATTAAGTGATCCTACCTCAGGAATCCTTCTGCCCCTGGCCAGGTGTCTGCTCCTGTCTAGGCTTGTACTTCTCATCTTCATCTCTGCAGAGCTGACTTCTCCGTCACACTTTTGCCTCTATGTCTGTTTTTACTGAGGTCTTCCAGGTAAGCAATATTTCTTAAGGATTGTTTTCTGAGAGATCTGACTCACTTGTTGGCTGTCACATAGTCATGACTGGGCATAGGGAGCAGCCCCTAAGGCTGGCCAGGCCGTACAAAGACCTGACAAACGTCACTGACGTGTGATGCATGGCACTGACGCAGAGCACACAGTGCTGACACACAGCCTCTCTGTTCCTGAGATGGGACTGACAGCTCAGACACATCACACTGGGGTGCAGATGCCAGTCAGTCTTAGTCCTTAGCTTCATACTGAGCTGGGCAGTAGCACCTGATGTTCTGTACTAGTTTTGGCTGTACATCTAATGCACTTCATCTTCAATTTTTTGTTAATTATTTTTTAAAACAAGCTCCTATTTCTCAGTACAGAGGGTTTCATTATCTATTGTCAACAACTGTTGTTTCCTGAAAGTGTGGTGGTATGTTTGGAGCATGGACTGCCTCCACAGCTTCTAGTCAAAGTCTCTGTTTTATCTTCTGACTACAGAGCTGCCTGCTATCTAGAAAGCTGTAAAAGTAACCTTCCTTTTGGGCAACTCAATCTGGCATCAGGAAGAAACGTTTAGAAAACAGAATTAAAACAAAACAAGCCATCAGATTTTCAAGATAATTTTCCTGGATACTTGCCAAAAAGAAATAAACTTAGAAGATCTTTTTCAAACTCTGAAAAAGTCAATTCATCCTAGTCAGACAAATTACAGCAAGTAATTTTCATATGTCTGCTACATCTTTTAATTACAGATTGCTAATTTCAAAAATGTATCCTAATCTCTTTAGTGACCTGGCGGGTGGTTCAGACACTTCTGTCCCAGCACGCTTATAACCCCAAAATCATCTGAAAAAGCTGGTTTTGGATTGACAGATAGCATTTCATAATTAATGTCTAAGAGATTACAAGTAGGTTTCATTTAATTGTAATTCAATCCAAGGTAGCAGAAGTTTTTTCAAAGCCAGGAACCACTGAAAGTTGAGCAAAAAAAGCCTTTATTTAAAAAAAACCAAACCCTTATATAATTATAGAATAGGAACTTATATACCTTAGCTACTTACAAAGGCATATATTAGATTTAATATGTAAACAATAGAGTTTCACAAACTTCATTCTTATGAATTATTAATACATTTTCTGGTAAAAAGCAAGAAAATTTGCCCTATTAACACATTCTTACAACACTCTTATTTCAATAAAACAACAAGCCTCTCTGCAGCCACATAGAAAATTAAGATAAGAGTAATTAGAACAGTAGCAATATCAGTCAATGAAGACATTAAATATTACTTTAATCTCACTCTTAATCACTCCTGTACTAAAAAGCAATAGTTATGAGTATTTTGTTAACTATTAGTTAACAAGTCCAGAGAAGAGCCATGAAGAGAGGGATGGAGCACTTCTCCTGTGAAGAAACACTGAGACAATTGGGATTATTCATCCTGGAGAAGAGAAGGCTTTGGGGTCACCTAACTGCTGCCTTCCAGTACCTGAAGGAAGCCTACAAGAAAGATGGGGAGGGACTTTTTACAGGAGCATGTAGTGACAGGACAAGGGGGAATGGCTTCAAACTGAGAGAGAGAAGGTTTACATGAGCTGTTGGGAAGAAACTCTTTACTCAGAGGATAGTAAGACACTGGAACCAGTTGCCCAGAAGTTGTGCTTGCCCTGTCTCTGTAATTGTTCAAGGCCAGGTTGGGTGAGGCTTTGAACAATGTGATCTAGTGGAAGATGTCTCTGTCCGTGTCAGGGGGGTTGGAACTGATGATATTTAAGGTCCCTTCCAATTCAAATGATTCTATGATTTCCATTTAAATGGAAAAATTCTGCATGGTTGTTGGTTTAGGTTATCTTGAAACAATGTAGAGGACGTTACCTATCAAGGTGCAGTGATCAGTCTGTCTCAAGCTGTTACAACCAAAACTCTAACAGATATTCTTTCAGCTCAGAAAGAATACCAGAAAATTGATACCAGGAATAAGCAGAAATGCTCTGAAAATAGATGCATGAAAATAGGGTGGACTTTGGACTAGTATGTGTGCGAAACCTGTGACATATTCAAATGGAAATAGACCACATTGACAGCGACGTGGCTTGCACTGGTTAAAATCTTGGGCATGCACATCTTTTGCTAAAAGCCTCAGTCCTGTCTGGATACTGGTCTTAGCAGAGTTCAATTGACAAATATTTGCTCTGAGCTCACAATTCTCAGAACTGGTGCTTTGGGCATGCTGATGGAGGGCTGTGGAAAAACTTGCACTGCTCCCTTTCACTGGTGGTTGTGAGAAGCTCTGTCTTTCAAGGTGGTCCAGCCAGACCTTGTCAACAAATTCCTCCTATGTACAATCCACATCATATTGAAAAGAGTAATGTGGAGGCAGCAATTACACCTGCAGCACTGAGGGTATTGCATAGACAGAGACAGAAGAGAAACTTTCTGATACTAATGCGTTGCTCATTTTCTTTCTGCAATATTCCCAATGGATGGGTTCTAATCTGGTTTCCTTGGTGTGGCTCTATAATAAATCACAGGTAGGTGAGAACATGAGTGTGCTGAAAAGGGTGATACAGGGCGTTGTGGTGATCATGATTCTAGGTGCATCAGTTTCAGAGGTTACCACATCCACAGTGGAGTGGAGTGGTGTTTGTGCTCCTCCAGGAGTAGAAATAAGTGGTTGGAGTTAACTTGCCCTGTGAATGAGACTGCTGCATCAACATCAGCCAGGGAGTGCCACAGTGAGATTTGACAGGGACTGCACATCAAAGCCCTGCATTATTAAAAACCACCTTACTTTCTAGCAGACTATTCTGTCTTCTGAACAATGGTGTTCATTTTATTGAGTGGTCTTGGCCTCATTGAGCAGAAATATTGACAGTACCTGCATGAGGTGAGAGCACTGCTGGTGGTAAGAAAATGCAAAAGCTAGACTCAGTTCTAAAGCAATACCTTAAATTGTTTTTCTTCCAGACCTCTTTCCCTTCCCTTGTTTTTCCTGCACCCAGTTACTGAAGTCAGGGCGACAGTAATGGTTACCCATTTTGATACTCATATTTGGGACAGCAATTTCCAGAAGGGTTTGTTATTCCACCAGCAGTGCTTGGTTGGGTTTTTCCCTCCTGATGATGCTTGGTTGCAGCTTAACCATCCTGGGAAGCATCTGTCCAGACAAACACTTCTGGTGACTTTGAAAGGGTTTCCATCTGCACAGTCAGTGGTTTCCAAGTCCTGTTTCAGGCACTTATCTTAGACAATAGACAAACAAAAAACCCCTTTCCCTTTATCCTGATTGTAGAAAATGGACATTTTATTTTTACATCCAATGCTTTATAAATGAAAAAACAAACATTTCTTGTTTTATAAGACAGAAAAAGCCACTACAGCCAGCACTGAAGGTAGTCTGCCAGTTCTGGCCCAAGTGGCCTCACAGGATCCACATGAGGGAACATGTACACCACAGCTTTGGGGGCTGTTTCCTACTGTCAACAGCTATCTGCAGCTGACCTTCCTCTTTGTTCCCTTTGCAGCTTTTTTACAGTCAGGGTGAGATACTTACCCAGCACACAGCCAGCATTCATAGTCCAAAACATTATAGGCCAGCCCCTGGCACAAGGAAAAGGATCCATAATACAGTGCGGGGCACAATTAGATCATAGGATTGAGTAACAGCTATCTGGTTTTAAATAAATCATCTAAGAAAATGCATCTGATTGCGAACTATTTCAGAAATTATTCTTTCTTAAAAAGCTTATTCTGTCATGGTCAGGAAGCATCTACAATAACTCATGTTCAGTCCATGACAGTTCAGAAGATAAAGTAAGAGAGACAATAATATGCCATTATGGGGAAACCACATATTCAGTCTGGCGGATTCACAGCTTGGAAAGATAGCTCCAGCTTTGTATATTCATGCACATTTTTTTCCCAGGTAGTTTTCTTAAAGAATAACTCTGGGCATTTGGTTAAATGACTGAAAATTACCATCAAGTTTTGATCAAATAACTAAGGTTGATCAATGTATAAAATAAAAAAAAAAGACTACTTGAATATTATATTTTATTCTCTCATATATGCTGAGTATATGTAAGTGCATATAAATGATCACATTTATGAGTAAAAACACAACGTTGTGTTCTGCACTTGTAATATTGCTTAGTTATTACACCTCATTTAGCAATATATTAAGAAAGTTGAAAATAATGAAACACAAGCCAAAATAGATTTGGAAGTGATTACGCTCTTTGTAGGTTTATAGCTTGTAATTTTCAGCTTTCTAGCAGTTTTGTTGCTTAATGAGACCAAATTTGTCACATGCAATATGCAGCTGTTACTTCTCATTGCTTTCTAACTAGAGACTGTTTGCAAACATTCCTTTCCATATTTTGAGTAAAAAACACACAGCGGAGATCATAAAACATTGAAAGCATCGTGTGAAATCCTGGCCCTGCTGAAATGAGTGACACAGCACTTATGTCATTGGGGTCAGCATTCACCCACAATATGTGTGCCCCAGGGAAAGAAAAAAAATTAATATTTCAAAACACAGCCATACGATTTATGGAGCAAAGGAAAAAGGATGTAGGAAGCATGTGTGTGAAAATCCTCTTGCCACACTGGGGAAACGAATGGTCCTGTGTTAGGTCCCTCCAACTGCATTTTTCTTGGAGACCCTGACTGGTGCCTCTTTTCATGAATGCCAAGATATTAATTCAGCTTGTGTACAAACCTGTTCACTGAAGTACATACCAATTACATGTAGCACAGAAATGCCTGAGGACCAGCCGCCCAAAGTGTCCTTTAACAAGGCTTTGCTCCAGTTAATCCAAAGTCTCAGAGGCTTCAGCTGGGATAGGCAAGATGGATGGAGTGCGAGGACTGTGAACAAGAAAAAGCAATAAAGATGGAATGAGGGGATATAGTCTGTTGGACTCTTATTTTTAGGGTGCTTTTTGTGTGTGGCATAAGTAAACTTGCACATAGATGAGAGAGAAAGTACGATATAACAAAGGAGAAAAACAGTATAATGAGGACTAAGGCTGAGCCAGAGAGATTGTGTGGCAGACAGAAGAATAAAACAGCCACTTATCCCAAGAAAGGAATGTATGTGTAACACTGGAAAAATCTGAAAAATAGTTCCCATTGCTGTCCTTACTCCTTTCAGACCTTGTCTGGCTCTTCCCTGAAGTTGTGTTACTTAGGAAATGCAGAAGTCCTCCTCTGGCCTTTCTGGGATCACCTAATTATTCTGGAAAACCTCTATATTTCAAAGATAAGTACTTATGAAAGGGAGAGATTTCCCTTAAAGAAAAATGATGATCGATATAAATTTGATAAGATTGCTTATCTAAGTTAATTACTTCAAATTTACTTTTCTCTGCCAATGGAAATCATCCTGGCTATATTGCAAAGAATACATGGAAGTATTAGCTCATGAGGACACCTAACCCTAACTTAAACAACTCAACATTTCACACATATGACTACAGATTTGCTTGTTAGTAACACATGGAGCACAAGAAGATAACAAGCTTTTAATAGGTTTGTCAGTCATTACAGGAAATAGCTACTTAGTCAAGTCTAAACTATATATAAAGCATGGCTAAAACTTTTGCAGAAATGTTGTAAGACAATAGCACTACTAAACTGCAACAAAGTCTCAAACGACATGGTTTAGTACAAAAAAGTAGAAATCATATTAATACTTAAGGTATGGTCCTATTCCCGTAAGAGCCTATAGAATTATCAATTTTTTAATCTTAAAGAGCAGAGATCAAAATCAACTTGAGTAGCAAGCAAAGGATACTTCCCGCCAATCCTAAAATACCTGATTCTAATATCTATACCTAGGAATTGAAAACCAAACAGGCCACTTTCAGATTCTGCACCGGTAGCAAGAACAAATATTTCTTCAATGGGAATTTGGCTTAGTTATCAGGGACTTGTAGAGTCAGAGTATAATTGCCATTTAGATTGCATAGAGAAAATATAAAATCCATATGGTATTTGTAATTTTACTGACTGTTATCTTATTGTTTATGTCCTGAAAAAACTGATGAAAATGCTTTTTCAAGTCTAATATATTTTATTCTAGTTCTGCAGAGAACTACTGAGAGCAGAGGCTTCACGTCAATAGAGAAATGAGTGTGTGTTTCTACATCAGTTAACTATGTCAAACAGTGAAGGACAAAATAGTCACACTATCTCAGCATTAAAGCTGTTTACCATATGGACACCTGACCGTCTAAGCAGGATATGCAAAGAACCATCATTCACAGCTTGTTTTCTTTACTGATAAAGAAAGAATATTTTTTTTTACTGATAAAGAATACTTGAAGATCAGTCCTGAAAAGGTGTTTTTCTACATGGACAGGCTTTACTTCTCCCTAGGTGTACATATGACTTATCTGGGGTGATTTAGATTTCTGGAACCAAGAAGTGTCACAAAAGAAACAGCTCCTGACAAAACTATTGATATTGGGTGTGTGTAAAGGCAGCATTTTGGGCTGTGAGTGATCAGTCATTGTATTCAGAAAAGCAAACTTTCTGAAGTATAGAAGAGCTATGTGACTTTCTTGTACTGTTCAGAAATCCCCTGGTATAGATCTTGGAGGTCTTGGGCACTGAAACACCTTTCTTCCTCTGGAAATGTAGATGTCCTGAAAGTATTAAAAAAGAGTTTTCAGAATAACAGAGTCAGAACATATTTTTTCGTCATGTTTCCCCATTTGAATCAACTATGTATTTATTGTGTGTGACAAACCCAGACTTGCACACCATGGAAAAAATTGACCCTTTTACACTACTCTGTGACTTTTTTTGCCTCTTGAACACCTTCTCCAAGCATAGAACTATTTGACTTGATTCATAACTAAATTGAGAGAAAGCCAGAGATTTCTGCTATGCAGATAATTACAGTGATTGTAAAATCACTGGGAAGACCCATTCTGTGAAGAGGTGACACAGGGCAGAGGTCCTGCAATCAGAGCCAGCTGTGACTGGAGCCCATGGAAGAACAGGACTGTGCCACATGGGCTCGGTAAGCAGCACAGACCTGACAGGGTCCAGCTCCATTTCAGTGGCAACCTCAGAGCAGAAATCATGTGCAGTAGATTTGGCTAGCAGCTCCCAGGCTGGACATGCCACATATTTGCACGTGGACATATGGGCAAGCATATTTTTACTGTGCTCCAAAGAAGCTGTGGCTGTCATTCCTGAGGCTCTCTGCAGGTAACCCACCATATCCCGTCAATTCTATAGTAGCTCCTGCAGTTTGTGCCTACGCAGTTCTCTGCATAGCACCTGGTCTGCCTGGAGAAAGCATGTAAACATCTCTTGCCTTCAGCAAGTAGGAAATGTCCCAAAGCGTCTATTTTTACCAGAGTGGAGTTGCTATGTTACAGCTGAAACAAAGAGTAATTAGCAATTCATTGAAAAGATACAAGAAAAGAAATCATACAAAGGGAAGTCCTTGCTGCTATCTCACTTTCCTGATTCTTATCTCTTACTTCCTATTTCTGGCTTTTCATTTTGGACTTTGCAGCTCAGCTTCCTTTCGGTGTTTCCCTTTGAATTTTTGCTTCTCATATAGCATTGTGCTTATGGCTTTTTTAAAAGGAAGCTTGGGAAAAGGTTGGATTGTTCAGGAATGTGTGGTAACATATTTTTAGTTTAGGGACTGTCTTTTGGAAATGAGCAACAAGGGTCATGCATTAAACATTTTCCTATATTTAAAGAGATATTAGTGCTTCCTGCTTATGCCAACTTTATGCTTTCAAAAGACTGGATAGCAACAGTGGCTAGAAAGTTTAAGTTCAGAAGAGTGGAGGTGAATGTTTCCCTATCTAAAGAGTGAAATGAACAAAGCCTGTTAACCTAGTGAAGAGACTGTGCTCATGTATCAGTACAGACTAATCATGTATCGTGAAGTTTGCCATTTAATGGGGACCTTTAACAAGTGGGGTCAGACTTTTCAAAGCGTATAAATACAATCTCAAGACCATCCCACAGGCTGCTTTTGCTTGAGAAATAGATTATTTACAAAAGAAGTAGAAAAATTGGTTCTCAGAAGTATTCAGCTGGAAACATAACTCACTGATATGACATTGTTGGTTGCCTGTAAAGCATGGAAGGGTTGAAACCTTTTCTGCTTCTAGAAGGAGTGCCAAACATTATGTATAGTGATGTAATTATGATGTAAGCTGGCAAAAAGACAATTTATGCTGTAAATCTGGAAAAAAAAATTAGCTCTGATCTGATCCAGAAGGTCTTCCACCTTTGAAATATATTTATACCACAAGTTAAATAATGGTGGCAATTTTCTGCTGTTGATATCTGGGGAAACTTCATTAGTTCCCATTGCATCAATTTTCATGGAAGAGCTTAGTTCAGGGTTTTACGGGATTACGCTTTTCACTGGAAAGGACAGCTTAATGGATTCAACAGGTAAAACAACAGAGAAATGTTAAAACCAAAGAGAGTGCCACTGGATTTATTTCACTATTTAATCAATACACAGTAGGGAAGATCATAGTATCCTTATTTCCTCCATGATACTCATGCATAATCCAGACATCTATGTGTTCATATTGTTTTCTTCCATTACGCGTATTTTTTTAATCCATTGTAATAATTTACTTTGGCTTCTAGCTCCAAGCATAGGATACAGTTTCCATCTTATTCCAAATAATATTGGCTAGTTGCTAGGGGAGTGTACTGATTCCTTTTACGATTTCTTTTCCTCACCACATCTGTGTGTAATTTTTTTATTTATCATCTCTCTAGGACATTTTTCCTGTGAGAAACCCAAATGTGAAATGCAGCCCTTTTGGATCCCATTTGGTGTTTTAGACAAGGAGCATTTCCTATAAATATTTACAGAATAGGATTTTACCAGTTGGTAGTTACTACCAGGTATAAATGTCTAAGTATATGTGTGGATGGGTTTGCACACTCATCTGTTATCTCCTCTGAGTGAGCAAGCAGGTTTGAGTTTGAAGTGCAGGTGTGAATTAAGTTAGGGGTGAGCCTTCCTGCTCCTTACTGCTGCAGACCTGTGCAGTCTCATGAACCAATTGTGCAACGCTCTTTTTTTGGCTATTTCACCCTTAGGAGCAGATCTGGCTGGAGTATTGAGAGGGTTACTGGCCTTAGCTGTGCTCCCTGGTTCTCTGATTGAACTAAGTATCTCTCTCCCACTGAGGGACTGCCCAGTGGGATTTACACTGGCTCCTCGCCCCCACAGGTTACAGCTTGACCTATTAATATAAACAAATGTCAATTTTAGTTGATACTATGCCAGCAGACATGGGTTTATATTATTCTGCTGACCTGAGAACTATGGAAGAAATATTGTGTTGTTGTTTTTAAACAGACTTTTGCCATGTTTTAGTTGTGATGGGGTCAGCGGCAGGACATCAATTTCTAATTGAACTGCTCATTATAACCTTGAACTTGTCTTACTCCTCTGGTTTTAGCAGCAATTTTCATTACCGTCTTTGAAGTACTCCTTTCACCTCTTAGAGGACAGTTGCCTTGTATTTTGAAGATGAAGCTGTCTACTAATAATTGAGATAATTGCTGTCAGCTCACGCCTACCAATAGAACTTCCTTGGTTTATATGAGACCTCAACCTAACACTTTTTTTTTTTACATTTTAAATTCATTAATTGGTCCAAGAATCTATGTGAAACCAGGCATGAACTTGTGCATGTAAACACCTGCCAGGAGACAACTGTGATTAGAAGAGCTGTGTTCCAAGTAATTACATACTGTATAAGATGAATACCTGCAAATGTTTGCTTGAGTGCAGTCTCCCTTTGACAAATGTTAAACATACTAGGCCTCCTCCCCTCCCCTCCCCTC